>SGQK01000180.1:0-10131 GCA_004216415.1 Aeminium ludgeri
TGCGGCCCGGGGAGATGAGGAGGTGGGGGGAGGACGGGTTGTTTAGACGGGGGACGCCGGGGTGTGGGTTCGGGGGTGCAGAAGGGGAGTGGGAGTGAGTGGGAGTTGGGAGTGGGAGTGAGCGGGAGTTGGGAGTGGGAGTGCGGCTGGCGGCTGGCGGACTCCTGGTGCGTCCTGTGAAGTGGGAGCACATGCTCTCATCCTATTCTTCTAGCGGCAACGTAGCAAACGATCCCACCGGGTGGGGAGGGGGGGGGAAGTGCCAACACATTGATCACACAAATCGATCGTACACGGCCGCGGCCAGCGGATCATGCCAATCGATCTGCCAACAGAACTGATTTATTGCACATAGCTTACATTGCACATGGCGCCGACGCCCGGCGTGGTTTCAGGATGGCGTCCCTGGTGGGAGGCAGCCACGCTGTCCGGTCGGGCTGGGTGGACGGTAGGTAGGGCTGTAGGTGGGCTGGAGGATGCATGGCAGCTAGCTGCAGGAAGCCCAGCTTGTAGCTTGAGGATTCTTTCCTGTTGGTGTTTGGCTGCGGCGTTGCCGAGAAGCCACTGCAACCTTCCTTTCCATCCCTTTTCGCGTGTCATGTAGCGCTGGCAGCCCGTCCAGCAAGCCGCGACCTCCAGCGCGTTATGATCCGCCAAGCGCAGCTCTTCCAATCACTCACATTGCACGACGACGGGCATCCGCATCGTATCACGCAGCGGCAGCTCACACTTCACGTGTCGCAGCACCCGCCGCGGTCCCTTGCGTTGGCCGTGGGCGAGCTCGCGAGGAGGAGTGTGTGTGTGTGAAGGATACCTCGATACCTACGGGAGAGCGGGAATACACGCTGCATGCAGGAATGGGCAGGAAGGGGTGGCGAAATTCGGGAGGCGAAGCGCGATGATGATGGGACGTCGCGCGGCTGCAGGGCGTGTTTCAGGGTGGTCCGGCCGGCGTCGGGTCAGCGTCGCCGCACGCCTGGTCGACCGGGATATGAGGGCTGCAGGAGGAGAAAGGAGAAGAGGGGGATTGATAGATGGCTATGATCAGAAAGAAAGAAAGCAGAGAGTGGTGGGGAGGTTGGCAACGGGTTGGCTCTTGGGCGTTGTTGTTGTTTGTGGCGGTTGGCTGGGCGGGAGGATATGTCGAGGGTGGATATTCGCTGGGGGGCGGGGGCGCATTGGGTTTGATTAAAGGACGGCGCTCATCACGTGTGTGACACCTATCACTCGCGCCGGCCATCCGTGCGTCATCTCTCGGCCCACCATCGCCTCATCGCTCATCGGCGACGACCTCGTCTGCTCTCTCTCTCTCTCTCTCTCTCTCTCTCTCTCTCTCGCCGTCGCCGTCGCCGTCGAGTCGCGTCGCGTCGAGAAGTGCCGACCGGTCGGTCTGGACTGTCGTCTCGGGCCCTCCCTCCCGCACGCGTGCGATGCGCGTCAATCTCCCGCCAAGCCGCTCGCAATCAAAACATGATTGATGCCGCCTTTGTCAACGGCCGTCAATGATGATGAGTAGTATTATGAGGATCCTACGGCTGAAAGGTGGCATTGTCCTCTGTGCGCGTGAACACTGACCGGTAACGCGTGCATGCTTGGGGGGGGGACGAGGGCACCAGAATAGACGGGCCACGCAGGTACGGCGCGCGCGGTCCCTAGCCACCCACCACTACTGCAGGTCCTGCGCACGGCGGCACAGCAGCGTCAAGGCTGATGAGAGGCTGAGGGTGGTTGGTGTGGCGAGGCGCACCCTTCAGGATTCCAGCGGGGAGGATGCGAGTGCGGCGAGACAATTGACCAAGACGTGCCTCCATGGCAATAAGCTGCCGACCCCGGAGGGGCAAATCTCGTTCTCCACCCCCCTCCTGGAAGCCACTCCCGCCCGCCCCCAGCCCGCGCCCCGTGCCCAAAGGGGTCCGCTGCTAAATAGGATCTGCATTCCCCTGAGCCGCCTCCTCCCCGTCCCCCTCCCTCCCCCTTCTCTCTTCCCACATCGCCTTTTCTCTCTGGTAGACACGCTCGCGACCTCGTCCTTCTTCAGTCACTCTTTACACCACCCGCACTCACACGTGCCCGTCACTCATTGACCGCTTGTCTTCTGCCATTCACCGCGCCGCACCGCAATCCCCCCCCCCCCGACTGTATCCTCATCGCCGCCGAAAACCCTTCGAAAGAGCATACACAGCATCCAATCCACCAACCATATCATCACTCGACGACAACATCCACACACGATGAAGACTTCCACCTTCGCTGCCTCCGCGGCCGTGCTCGGCGCCGCCAGCGCCTACTCCCCCCAGCAGTTCGTGCTGTACGCGCCGGGTGACCTCGACGACTCCGTCAACGAGCGCTCCGACCCCATCGTCTCCCCCGGCGAGCTGAGCGCCCACGTCCACATGTTCTTCGGCTCCAACAGCTTCGCCCCGGAGCTCAGCTACGAGGAGCTCCAGAAGGCCGACTGCACCAGCGTCGGTGGCGGCGGTGACGCCGGTGGCCTCAAGGCCGACAAGAGTGTCTACTGGCACCCGGCCCTCTACGCCGAGGCCGCCGACGACTCGGGTTACGTGCGCATCCCTGTCAACAGCCACAAGCTGTACTACAAGGACCTGCCCCGCGACCAGGGCGACGACCCGGTCTCGCCCTTCCAGTTCCCCGAGGGTTTCCGCATGCTGGCCGGTCACCCCACCCGTCGCGCTCCCGGTTCCGACGGCCAGGAGCACATCACCAAGTGGGCCTGCTTCAACTCCGGTGAGGAGAGCATCGAGGGCGTCGACGGCGGCTTCCCGGAGAACATCCAGGACTGCGACTTTTACCCCGGCTTCATGGGCGTCGTCCACTTCCCCCACTGCTGGGACGGCGAGGGCCTGGGCGAGGACGGTAGCAACTCGCACGTTGCCTACCCGGAGGGGAACCCGGAGAGCGGCCCCTGCCCCTCCTCGCACCCCAAGCGTCTCCCTCACATCCTGATGGAGAACATGTTCGACCTGCACAGCGTGGTCGACGACATCAAGGCCAACACCTTCACCGTCTCCATGGGCGACGACACGGGTTTCGGCTGGCACGGCGACTTCTTCAACGGCTGGGACGACAACGGCATCCCGCACCTGCTCGACGGCTGCGACCAGGGCACCTACGGCAACCACGACGCCGCCCTCTGCCCCAACTTCGAGGCCTTTGAGACCACCCCGGCCCAGTGCGTGCAGAAGCGCTTCCACAAGGAGGATGTCGACAAGCCCGGCCGCTACCTGCCCGGTTGCAACCCCATCACCCACCTGAACCCCGCTCCCAAGATGGCCGTCGCCGCGCTCGGCGTTAGCACCAACGAATGCAAGGCTGCTGGCAGCGGCGGCTCCGACGGTGGTCTCCTCGGCGGCCTCAAGGACGGCATCAACAGCGCCAAAGACGGCATCAACAGCATGCTCGGCGGCGGCTCGTCCTCGTCCTCCTCGTCCGACTCCTCCAACTCGGACTCGGACTCGGCGCCCGCCCCTCAGCAAACCACCCTCGCCACCTCCGCCGCTCCCGCCAAGCCGAGCCAGTACTCCGCGCCCGCGGCCGACATCGCGCCTGCGGACGTCGGCGCCGACTACGGCTCCGACGACGACGAAGAGGCCGACGCGCCCGCCACGACCGCCGCGCCCGCCACTTCGGTCGACGCCGCCGGCAACGTCGTCGTCGTGACCGAAGTCGACATGAACTACGTCACCGCCTACGAAACCGTCTACGCCGGCGCCCGCAAGCACAAGCGCGAGCAGCACGCGCACCGTCACGCGCGCGGCCGTCGGTCGTCGTAGAAGCGTCACCCGGATCCCGCTCGCAGCAAAGCCTAGCACCGTAGCATGAGCCACCAACTATTTCCAGCAGAACAAAAATCCCAGCCCTCCGTCCACCGCGTCGAGTCTTCTCTCCTTGCCCCTTTTCACACGTACATAATCTCCCCCTTTCTCACGACTTTGACGACTACGCTCATCATCCGCGTCGGCTCCACGGGACGCGGACGCGGGCTCCCACTCAAGGCGCTCCAATCTACTTCGCCTGGCGCTCAAGATCTATTGGCCTTTACCGCGCTGCCCTCTTCAAGACTTCAAGATCAAGACGGGCGATTGCTTCCGCGCGTTCGCATTGGCTCCGCCAAACTTTTTTTTCGCTGTGGATAATCTCTTCGACGACGCGGTGGGGGAGTGGGGTTGTCGGATTCGGCTGGATGCTTGAGGGGGGGGTTATCACTTTCCTTGGGCTCTGGCCTTTGGCTTTGCTCTGGGGCTGCATGTCGTGGCTATGGAACGAGACTGGGCACTTTCTTGTATACCCGGGTGTTACTCTTTTTAGTGCGGCGACGGTTGAGTTTTTTTTCAGTGCGGCAGAGTATGGAACATGGAAAATGGGTTTCGATTTTTCTTCACTTCATGTCCTAGTGACCGACTTCCCTCGACCGTGACCGGCCTTCGACCTTCGCCGTACCTCGTGTGCCGTGCCCGACTTCTCGCCCGGCTGTGCCTTGTGCCCGTCACCGCTTGTCCAGCAACAGCAGTAGCGTGTGTTGACGACGCGCCTCCCCCCGCCACATTCCTGCAACAAGATACGCACCCGGAGCTTCCACGCCTCCACCGTCCCCTCCGTGCCTTGCCTTGCTTGCATGCCTTCCGCACCTTCCACGCCTTCCACGCCCCCCCACGCCTTCCACGCCCCCCCACGCTCTGGCCCCGTCAACACACGCCGCCGTCATCGCCGCCGTCATCGCCGTCATCATCATCGCCGCCATCCCTCCCGTCGTGCCGCCGTCCGCCCCCCCCCCCCTGCCGTCCCGTCACACCGCCGCGCCAGCGCATTGTGAGATGACGACGGGAGGGGTGAGATTGCGACGGCCCCCCCAAAAAAAAAAAGCGCCGTCATGCTCGCCCCGGTTGCATTCGTCGGTGGTGGGCTGCTTTTGCTTTTGGTTTTTTGGTTTTTTGGCGCACCGTGCGTGGTGGGTGGGTGTGTGGGTGGGTGTGATGGTGGTGGTGTATGGACCCCGTTAGCAGGCAAGTGTGGCCGGGGGGAAGGTGGGGGGGGGGGGGGGGGGGTACGCACAGACGCGCAGAAGAAGCCCGGTGGAAAGCATTCACGGTCGATTCGTGGGAAGGCCGAGTCTGGTCTTCCTCTACCTTGGGGGTTTGGGGGGGGTTCCACGCTCTTTCGGTCTTTTTGTGTAGCTCGCTGTTTTGACTCTGCGCGTGTTGCGTTCTGGTTGCTGATGCTCCCCGAAGTTGCGTTAGGTTGTTCGGAGGTACAGTACTCTTGCAGGACGCGGCGGCGCGGGCGTGACGACTGAAGCGGATTTACCTTCCACCGTGGCAATCGACGTTGCTGGATCCCCGCTATCGTTCTGTGGGGGAATTGGCGAGGGCGTGGTGACGTTGAGATCCGTTTGACCACACTCTTTGTTCATGGATCGGTCGGGGTGAACAACAAGTAGCGACGGAAGACTGGTGGTGCGTCAATGCAACACACTATCACCCATGTACACTCCTTAGGAAATATCGCATGCTAGGAAGTGGAGTGCCTAATTCTCAACTTGCAAATCAGGCAGAAACTTCTGCGAACTTGATAACTTGCTCTGAATTCCTTGGCAAAATCATAGGAATCCGTGTCGGAGGCAACTTGGACATCGAGATACGCCAGCTAGCGTCGGCTGCCCCCGAGCCAATTAGCGATGTGGATCCGCAGCTGGCCAGGCACGACGTCACTCTGGCCGGCGGGGCGCGCGCGCGCGAACCGGTTGCGCCGCCGAAACAAAAAGAACGGGGAGACGGGCTAGGAGGTGCTGCTCCGGGCGACCACAGCCTCGCGCTATCGTCGCGGGCGGTGCGCTTTTCGCGACCTATTACTTCGTCGACTTACCGCTTACCGCTCTCCGTCATGGCTCTTCGCACCTTCACAAACGCCTCCCGCTAAATTTCGTCCCCGCCGACGACTCTCTCAGACCCCCCACGTCCTCCCCTTCCCCCCCTCACCACAGCGCCGGCCACAGAACCACCCCCAATACCTGCTCCAAGCCTCCCCTCCAAGGCCCCCCTTCCCCCCCAAAAATGGCCTCCCTCCTCCGCCAAATCGTCGCCGGCCCCCGCGCCCGCCACCCCGAAGCGAACCTGGACCTCTGCTACGTCACGGACAACATAATAGCGACCTCGGGCCCCTCGTCCACCTACCCGGCCGTAGCCTACCGCAACCCGCTCAAAGACCTCGTGCGCTTCCTCGACGCCAAACACGGCGCCCAATGGGCCATCTGGGAATTCCGCGCCGAGGGCACCGGGTACCCGGATGACGAGGTTTATGGCCGCGTGCGCCATTATCCCTGGCCTGATCACCATCCGCCGCCGTTTGGGCTGGTGCCGTTGATTTTGGGCGGGATGCGGAATTGGTTGCTGGAGGATGGGGTGGAGGGGAGGGTGGTGGTGGTGCATTGTAAGGCGGGGAAGGGAAGGAGTGGGACGGTGAGTTGTAGTTATTTGATCGCGGAGGAGGGGTGGGCGGTGGAGGAGGCGCTGGCCAGGTTTACCGAGAGGAGGATGAGGCCCGGGTTCGGGGTGGGGATTTCCATCCCGAGTCAGCAGAGGTGGATTCGTTATGTGGATCGGTGGGCGCGGGGGGGGAAGACGTATGTCGAGCGGCCGGTGGAGGTGTGTGAGGTGCATGTTTGGGGGTTGCGGGATGGGGTGAAGGTTGCGGTGGAGGGGTTTGTGGAGGAGGGGAAGGTGATAAGGAAGTTCCATACGTTTGAGCGGAGGGAGAGGGAGGTGGTGAGGGGCCCGATAAAGAAGAGTACGGGTCTTGCGGATGTGGCGCTTGAGGCTATGGGACGGAAGAAGACCGCGGCGGGGGGCAAGGAGCAGCAGGAGCCGGCGCTCGACAAGGCGATGGCGGATACCAAGCTGGACGGCGAGAAGGAAGCCGAAACCATCCCGGCCGACCCCTCTCCGCCCGGCGGCGACGTGATATTCCGCCCCGCCATGCGCATCGTCCTCCCCACAAGCGACATCAACCTCGACTTCGAACGCCGCAACAAAACCAAATACGGCGGCTTCACCATGGTCACCTCAGTCGCGCACGTCTGGTTCAACTGCTTCTTCGAAGGTCACGGACCCGAACAAAACGGCTCCCCAGACGACTCGGGCGTCTTCGAAATCCCCTGGCACGACATGGACGGGCTCAAAGGCAGCTCGCGCAAAGGCACCGCCGCCTTCGACAAGCTGGCCGTCGTCTGGAAAGCCGTGGCACCGCCCGGCGGCGAAACCGCCTCCCGCCGCGCCAGCGTCGTCATCCCCGAACCCGCCCCCGGCGCCACAGTGCAGGAAACGACCCCTGCCGACTGGCGCGGCGAGCAGAAACCCTCCCTCAACCTCAAAAAGAAACTCGGCCTGCGCGCCGACGAACCCGAGTCCGCGTCCGTCTCGCGCGCTAGCAGTCTCAAGTCCGACCGCAGGAGCGAGGCCGCCGATTCGGTCGAGGAGTTGAAAGGCGTCAAGTCGCACGCGCCCGGCGCCGAGGACACGGTCGCGGCCGACGCGGCGCCGGATGCCGTCCCTGACGACCGCGCTGTGGGTGAAGGCGAGCTGCCGAAGAGTGAGCAACCTGCCGGCATCCCGCTGTTCAAGAAGGCGGCGACGGAGCCGGTGGAGCCTGCTCACGCCGAACCTACTTTGTCCGTGAAACCTTCTGCCGACACGCAGCCTGTCGATTTTGCCGAGGGAGGGGTGGGGGGCGGGGGAGATGTCGATGACACGGTGACGGGGCCGCAGCACCTGTCGACGGCGGATCTGCCCGATGGCGTTGCGGAGGGGGAGATGGATATGCCGAGGGAGCATACGCCGGGGTTTGTCAAGAGGGCTAAGAAGGCGGGGGAGAGTAGCTCGTAGGAGGTAGTGGGAGAGGGAAGGCTTTTCGGCGTGGCGTTTGGGCGTGGAGTTTTGGTTTCTTGGGGAGGAGGAGGGGGGGAATGCGATACCCGTGGATTGTTCAGGGGGATATATACAGAAGACGATGCATTGTCATCGATAGCAAGACTTCAAAGATGTTACCTTCCATTCGACCAGATTCTCGTTGACTTGTACGCTGTCCTCCACGCACAGGCTGTGCTGCCGCGATACTGTATCCCTCAACCGTTGGTTGTCTGGATGTATCAAGCCGGGGATTCCTATGGACACTGTTGAAGATGTAGAATGATTGTTCTGCGTTGTTTACAGGCTGGGCAACAAGCAACACGATGTTGACTCAACACTGATGATACCGAGCCTGCACCATGTAGGTATTTAGCGCAATCGAATCCTGTCGACAATTCCATTGCACGTCGTCGGTGGTATGTATCTTATCGAAGCTCGCGAACGGACGTTGGGAAGTGGAGGTGGCCCGTGCATGGGTGTAGCTGTACGCGAGCGGGCTGTGCTGAAGGGGGGGGGGGTCGCACCACCACCGCCAGCCAGTACTTCCTCCGCCTCCCTCCCTCCCTCCCTCCCGTCCCTCCTTTGTACCCCTCCGAACCGAAGCCAGCCCGTATCTTGGACACACAGACACGAACCCCTCCCGCCAACAACCATCTTAACCCCCCCCCCCACCCCCCCAAAACCGACACCCGACACCCCGCCTCCACCACCGCAACCGTGGCTCACCAGGCAGAAGCGGACGCCTACTCCTCAGGCACAGCCACCGGCGCATCGCAACCCGTCAACCTCCCCAACGTCGGCCCGGCCATGGACAAGTTCAAGGCCTTCACCTCGCAGGTCTCCAACACCGTGACGCCCTTCGCCGCGCGCGGCCAGCAGTGGTTCAAGGAGCAGACGGGCAACGCGGGCGAGCGCACCGAACTCCCCCACGACTATGTCGAGCTCGAGACGCGCATCGAGGCGCTCAAGGCCACCCACTCCAAGCTGCTGGCTGCTACCAGCCAGTACGCGAATGAGGCCTACGACTACCCGCCCAATGTCCGCGAGAGCTTCCAGGACCTGGGCAAGACCGTGAGCGACAAGGTGCGCGCGCGCGACTGACAGCCTCCCATTCCGAAGCAACGCTCGCTGACATGCTCCTCCGCCCGATGTAGGTGAACCTGCTCTCCAAAGCCGCCAACGCCGCCGAAGCCCAGGCCGCCCTGACCGCCCCACCGACCGCCACGCCGCAGCCCAAGACCTTCAACCACGCCATTGCGCGCGCCTCCCTCGCCGGCTCGCAGGACATTTCAACCGCGACGCCGCAAGGCACCACGGAGCCGGACCCGCTCGCCCAAGCGCTGGAAAAATACGCCATTGCGCAGGAGAAAGTCGGCGAAGCGCGTCTGGAACAGGACGAGCAGATCCAGGGCAAATTCCTGGCCGGCTGGTCGCTCACGCTGAACCAGAGCCTCAAGTCGGCGGATAAAGCGCGCACGGCCGTCAACAACGCGCGTCTGTCGCTCGACGCGGCGAAGGGCCGCGCTGCTGCCGGCGGCAAGCACGAGGAGGCCTACACCGAGGCGCAACGCAAGGCTATCGAGCAGGCCGAGGACGTGTTCGTCGAGAAGGTCGACGAGGCGACCGGCATCATGCGCAATGTGCTCGACACGCCCGAGCCGCTGCGCAATGTGGCCGAGCTGGTCAAGGCGCAGGCGGATTACCACCAGCGCGCGGCCGAGATTCTGCTCGAGGTGAGCAGGAATGTCACCGATATCCAGATGGAGCAGGAGGCGAGCTACCGCAAGGCGAGGGATCAGTAGAGGGGGGTGATGATCGAGATTTGACGGTGGAGACGAGTGGCTGCGAGTTCGAAGCCAAAGCTGGCTATGATTGAAAGCAAGTTGTTGACAGGCTAGGGCGCTCTTGAAGGCGGCAGGCAGGCATATCCTCGTGTTTCCAGTACCAGTACTTGCTACGAAACGAATTTTCCGAAAACAAAATGAATCCGACCAGCCGACTAGAAATGAAGACCAAACAGGAAAAGCAAGAGCTGTTGCTACAAGCAAGACAGGTTCGTCCCGATCTCCCCATGTTTTTTTCTTTCCTCACACGTCGTCGTCGGTCACGCGCATCTCGATCCCCACATCATCATCCCTCTCCCGCTCCATCCCCATCCCATGCCCTCCGCCATCGCCGCCCCCCCGCAACCACTTCCCCTTCTCTTTCTCCC
>SGQK01000181.1:0-10091 GCA_004216415.1 Aeminium ludgeri
CCCTCACCCCCCCCGTGCCTTCCCCTCCCCCCCAGTTCCGTCCCCCCTCAACCCCCAACCCCAAACACGCCAACCGCCCCACAACGACCTCCCTCAACCTCGCCCCCTTCTCGCCCACCCCGCCCGCGAAAACCAGCCCATCCACCTCCCCCCCCAACTTGACCCAATACGCCGCCACGACCCCCACGAGCCTCTCCACCAAGACCTCAAACGCCAACACGCAGCCCTCGTCCTCCCCCTTCTCCCACCCGGCCGTCACGGCCCCGAAATCCGCCGTCCCCGCCAAAGCCTTCCAGCCAGACTCCTTGTTCAGAATCTCCTCGGCGCGCGTGACGTGCATGTCGGCCGTGGCGCCGGGCGCGAACGACGCCGCGTCGCTGGTGAAGTGGAAGATGAGGCTGGGGTCGACGTCGCCGCTGCGGGTGGCGCCGGGGAGGCCCTCGAGCGGCGTCAGCCCCATGGTCGTGTCGAGGCTGGTGCCGGCGCGGATGCAGGCGGCGCTGCAGCCGGAGCCGAGGTGGAGGGCGATGAGGTTGAGGGTCGAGGCCGGGCGGGCGAGGTGCCGGGAGAGCGTGTGCACGAGGGAGGCGTAGGAGAGGCCGTGGAAGCCGTAGCGGCGGAGGTGTTTTTTGTGCGCGATGGTGGGGTCGATGGGGTAGGTGTAGGTCGGGGCCGGGAGGGTGGTGTGGAAGGTTGTGTCGAAGAAGGCGAGGTTGGTGGTGGACGGGGAGGTGGCGTGGAGGGTGTGGACGATGGAGAGGGCCGAGGCGTTGTGGAGGGGGGCGAGGTCGGAGAGGTGCGTCAGGGTTGTCAGGGTGGTGGGGTTGACGGGGACGGGGGTGGTGAAGGTGCCGCCGTGGACGATGCGGTGGCAGGCGTAGGTGATGTCGGAGGGGGTGGTGAGGGGGAGGGTGGGGTCGTCGATTAGGTGGCGGAGGGCGTGATCGAAGGCCGAGGGGGGGTCGGTGACGTGCGGGAGGTCCCGGTCTTTGATGTGGGTGTCGCCGCGGTCGTACTTCAATTTGGCGGGCGGGGAGGTGAGGTTGGAGATGGTGAGGGTGGCGAGTTGGCGGGGATCGGTGGAGGGGTTCGAAGGGTCGTGGGTGTAGACGGAGATTTTGATGGACGAGGAGCCCGCGTTGATGGAGAGGATGAGGCGGGAATCGGGGGACGACATGGTGGAAGATTTCTTTGATTTGGATGGGAGGTTGAGAAGGAATGCGAGATTGAGAGTATGAGAGGAATCGAAGACGAGATGAAGCGCGGAAGCGAAATCCCGTCCAGAGGAAGAGAGACGTGCGTGTACACGAGCGTGTCAACCGGCTCAGGTCGAGAACAGCTAATGAATGACGTCCGCAGCCGGCCGCTTCCAGTCCCCGTCGTTGGAGCAGCCGACAAGGTGTGACGTCGAGCTCCATCAACGTTTCGGGGTCCAGCTCGAGCTGGAACACGCCCGGCCGGCGTCCGAGAGAGGATCAAGTTGGTTGCCGCGGTACAGTGGCAGAATGGGGCGTTTCGTACAAGATGGCACGACCCCTGGAAGCAGAACTGAAGCGTCGAGACGGGAAGGCGTAAATTCGTTCTAAGTAAAACGCCAATCGATCGACAGAAAAGGCTGAACGCAGAATCAAAAGCTTCGAGCGGATCAACGCCGTCTGGCGCGTCGTAGCTCCCATTGTACGCTCTCGGGCGCCAAGTCCTCGACGAACAGCCAGTCCTTTTCCAGCACGTCGCCTTCGCCCAGGGTTTCGAGAGCGAGAGGCATGTCGACGTCGCCGTCTTCCTCGTCCTCGTCGTCCTCGTCCTCGTCGTCCTCGTCCTCGTCCTCGTCACCACGCTCCTCTTCGCCATCCTCATGATCCCCGGCCCCCGTCCCCAGGCCCTCCGCCTTGTCCTCTTCCCCCTCCCTCTCGCCCCCCACCCCCACCACCCCCGCCAACCCCTCCCCCCCCAAAAACCCACCCAAATAAACCACCGCGTCCATCACCTCCCTCCCCGTAGGGACAATATACTCCCGGGGCAACAAAAACCCATAGACCCCGCGATCCCTCAACTTGACCTGATAGGCAAACCGCACCCCGAGCACCCGATAAAACCAATCCAACGCCGAGCCCCCCGACCCTTCCATCTTCGGGCTCAGAGGCTCCGACGACGACGCCGCGGGAGCAACGGCCTGATTCCCCTCGCAAGCCGCCATGACGCTGTAGTCGACCCCGCCCGCCGCGGCGCGCATCGCCTTCCGCAGCCCAAAAGCCAGCTCCATCAGGTCCTCCTGCCCCGGCGGCGTGGCCGCGCACGAGTAGCTGTACGGGTACAGAATCTGCTGCGAGTACGAGTGCAAGTCGAGCAGACCGACAAACTCCGCGCCGCCATTCTCCGTCTCGTTCCGCGCCCACTGCGCCAGCTGCGCCGCCTCGTGACCCGCGAACGCGGCCTCGCCCGCATAGCTCTCGGAGCACGGGTTCCCCGCCGTGCGCGCGCCGTCCCACTCGAAGCCGAAGGTGCGGTCGAGGTCGAGTCCCGGGCAGAAGCGGACGGAGGTGGGTTGGCGGTTTTTGCGCCACAAGCGGTCCGTGGTCCAGGTGTGGGCGTAGCCGTCGGGGTTGAGGGTCGGGATGACGACGAAGTCGAAGGTTTCGAGGAGATGGGTGAGGGTGGGCGATTTGCCGTAGCCCGTGATCAGGCTGTAGGCGATGTAGGTGGCGGTGCTGGTGCTGATCCACTCGCGGGCGTGCAGACCGGCGGTGACGAGGATGGTTTTGCGGGGGACGGGGGGCCGGGAGGGGTCGGTGGGGTGGACGCCGATGCGGAGGGCGGGGATGTCGCGGTTTTGGTACGAGGTGCCGATGCTGAGGAGGCGGGTGTGGGTGGTGAAGAGGGAGGCCATGAGGCGGAGCCAGGGTTCGATGACGGAGAGGGGTTGGTAGTCGGAGAAGAAGATGTTGGAGTCGGCGTGGTTGGAGGATGGGACGGCGGCGCCGAAGGGGTGGCTGTCGGCGTAGGGTGGGGTGTCGGGGGTGGACCGGAGCGATTGCTGGTCGCGCGGGGCCGGGTACGTGTCGTGGACGGCCTGGGCGAGGTTGCGTCCCTGAAGATGGGGGAGCGGGACGTGTGATTGTTGCATCGAAGGCGGGAGGAGGCCGAGGAGGGACGGGACCACGTCCTGAGCCAGTCGAATGTCCACCCAGTCTTCCGCAAACTCCCAGATGTCGAGGAGGAGCGTGTCCGCCGCCTCGGCCAAGCTCTTTGCTTCTTCGGATGTGCTCATGTTGAAGCGGACGACGACATCTTCACCGTATCGGGCGAGGATGTGCGGTGGTGGAGGGCGATCGGGGTGGATGTCTCCTCGGCCGCGATCTCGTCCGTCGGTCTTGTCGGGACCCCATAGCGACCCGATCAGGCGATCCGAGAGACTTCTCCAGGAGGAGGAGGAGGAGGAGGAGGAGGAGCGGGAGGCAGCGGGGCCATTGTTGAGCGGCTGCTGGAGGAAGGAGGATGGGTCGGGGACGGCGACAACGACGAGTGCGCTCCAGAGGACGGGCAGGACGAGGAGGTGGTGTCGCTTCATGTTGAGGTGGTGAGCAGTGAAGTGAGGGAGAGAGAGAGGGGAGGAGAGAAGAGAAGGTGTCCGAAGGGCGATTCAGGCCGCTGCCTCTTGACCGGCGGCAGACGAGATACGAGGCGGTTGATAAGGGCCGCCAGGTGCGCAGGGCAAGAAGAAGCCAGAAGCACCGCCACACCGGCCTTCCTGCCCCGCCGTTGGGCTACTGCCAAAAAGCAATGGCGGTATTTACCCCCATGCCGCCGAAGCAAGAGCGACAGTACATTTGGACCGTCACAGCGGGACAGAGAAGGACGTCCGAGTGGCACAGCAAGCGGACGGGACAGCTTTTTGGGGCGAGGCGGCAGTGACTAGTTGTCGCATGTTGCATATGCCTCCAGCCGTGCCGTGTCGGATATCTTCTTCTTCTGCCCTGATGGAAGGAAAGAAATCCCTAGGTACCTGACGAATGGATGAATGCATACATGCATACTCGCTTGGGCATCATGTCATTGCATTGAAATTTTCAATCAAAAAAGGTCCAATGGTGTGGCAGCGAGGTCGGATGGTGTAATGGTCGAGCATGCGCCGCGTCATCGGGTTCCGCGACCCAAGGTACACACACATGTGTAAGGGACGATGGACACACACATGTGTAAGGGAAGATGGACCTTTGAGGGAGGGAGAGTGCAGAAGAAGGGCGGCATCAGCCACACAACAGGCGGGCGGGCGGGCGGCCGTGCAAGCAAAGCAAGCCTCCTCCTGGCGCTGCTGCAGCCCTACCGACGACTCTCCGTCCGACTCTCCGTCCGACTCGAGGTCCGACTCCTGCGACTCCTCCTCCTCCTGCTGCTGACCATCCATCTCCGCCGAAACACACTCTCCCACACTCATACTGACTAACTACTACTTACTGCCAACTATTGCCTGGTTGCTCAACCCTCAATCTTACCAACTCTCGCTACGACATCCCCGTCTCCTCCTGCTGTACTGTAATGCCCAAATGAGCACATCTTCTGCAGTCGCGCGTGCCGGCCATGCCACTGCTCTCCCACCGACGCAGTCTGCTAGACTTGATTAGTCCCGCCGCCGCCAACAACAACCCCGACCAGGACAACCACCACCAGGACCACCCCTCCGGTCCCGCCGACCGCCGCCAAGGCACCACCGACCCCCACCCCTCGCCAGCCCTCCTCCTCGAACCCGCCTCGCGCCTCCCCGCCGGCCGTCCCCACTCCGAGCATGGACACCAGCGACCCTCTCGCTTGTCCCACGAGGTCCGGCCGGAAGACGTGGCCGACGATGCCGCCCGCACCGAGCGCCTGAGCATGCTCAAGCTGCGCAACTTTTCCGAGTCGCACTTGGCTGCCAAGGCGAAGGAGGATGAGCGGAAGGCTGACAGCGACATCCCGCCCGTTCCCGCCGTGCCGGTCGAATCTGCCTCCCTCCCCTCCATCGTGAAGACCGCCCCGACCATGGATCCTCTGCCGCCGCCCCGAGACGACCCGCAGCGGACGGTGCGCCCCTCGTTGTTCAAGAGGTCGCCCACCAAGAGCAGGAGTCCCGATAAGCGCGTGCAGGGCCCGGCGGAGGAAGGTGCAAAGACGGGCAGGTCGAAGACGGGCCCATCGCTCCGATGGAGGAAGATGCAAGGGAGGAGCACGGGGTTGGAGGACCTGCAACGCCTGTCCAGCATGAACGTCGCCAACAAGCACACCGCGCCTCCCTCGTACGGCGAGGAAGCCGGTTCCGCTCTGGCCCTCCCCGTCGACCATCGAAACTCCGAGTCCTCGCGATCCGACGGCAGTAATGCCAGCTCCGATCACATCTACGGCTCCACCACCACCACCACCCACACCGTATCCACCCACACCACGTTCTTCAAACTGCCACGGCGCAATAAAAACCGCAACTCGCTCTTTCCCCTCCCGATCAAAGTCCCTCCGCCCGACAACCCACCCCCGGCCCCCGAACAAGACGGCCCACCCACGCCCCGCGCCTCGTCCAGCGCCGTCTCGTCCAAGAGCCTGCAAACGACCCCCAATGGCAACCGTGAGACACCTCTGCAGCGGAGACATACCGAAGCCACCCCGCCCCAGCGGGGAGACCTGCATCGACACCCCCCGCTCCCGAACAATGCCGCACTCGCGAAAGGCGCGCTGTCGTTTGCTGAGCCCGGCGTGAATGTCGGCCGTCAAAGCTCGCATCGCTCGCGCAGCTCCTCCACTTCGTCACCCCTGCATCCTCCCAGGCTGCTCGGTGGACGAGGCCGTGCTTCTACCACCAGCTCTTTCGGTCGGAACTCGCACGATATGGGCACGCCACCGCCCTTGAGTAGCAGCAGCACGCGAAACTCCACCTCCACCACGGGCAGATCCAGTCTTGGCGGTCTCTTGAGTCTGTCGCGGTTCAGGCAGAGCTCGGATCCGAACTCACCGCGACATGGATCGCCGTCTGCCAACAGTCATTCGAATTCATTCGTGGAGAGCCGCGAAGCTTTGGTCGTCCCGGAGCGTGAGGAAGGCGACACGCCTGGGAAATATCTGGAGAGGCTGGAGGCTGCCGTAGCGCGGAGCATGATCGCTGGCATTCTGTCCAAGTCGGCGGATCCGTTCGCGCAAGCGGTCCTGAGGAGCTACACTCGCCGCTTTCCCTTCTTTGGCGAGCCGATTGACATGTCGCTGCGCAAGTTCCTGCTCGAGGCGGATCTCCCGAAAGAGACCCAGCAGGTCGACCGTGTGATTCAAGCGTTTGCCGATCGCTACCACGAATGCAATCCGGGCATCTTCATCTCCTCCGATCAAGCTTACATCATAGCATTCTCGCTGATGATGCTGCACACGGACGCTTTCAACAAGAACAACAAGCGCAAGATGCAGAAACAGGACTACATCAAAAACACGTCGGGCCAGCAGGTGTCCGACGACGTGCTCGGCTGCTTCTACGACAACATCTGCTACACCCCCTTTGTCCACTACGAAGAGGAAGTCGACATCAACGGCGAGCGCGTGCTGCCCTTTAAATCGAAAAAGAGCAAGCTGAAAGGCGCCATCACGGACTCGGGGAAAAAACCCAGCGGGCCCGTCGACCCGTATAACCTGCTGGTCGATCAGAAACTGGACCAGCTCCGGCCCTCGATCCGGGATTCCATCACTCTGGAGGACCCGTACAACTACCGCAGCAGCCAGCAAGACCTGGATCCGCACTATCTCCAGCGTGTCTTCACGCACACGGGCGTGCTCCAAATTGTCTCGCAGCGCTCGCGCCCCACGGCCTACGAGGGTCAGCTGATGAACAACGTGCCCAACCCGTCGGACATGCAGGCCGGCATCATCGACCTCAAGATTACAAAAGTTGGAACGTTGTGGCGTAAAGCGACCAAAAAGAAAAAGACGCGCTCCCCCTGGCAGGAGTGGGGCGCCGTGCTCACCGGCTCGCAGCTGTACCTGTTTAAAAACGCGCACTGGGCCAAGGGGCTGATGAACCAATTCATGGCCGCGCAGAAACCGGGTCAAGCGCGCACGCCGGTGGTGTTCAAACCGCCGCTCCAGGACTTCAAGCCCGATGCGTTGGTCAAGACGGATGATGCGGTCGCCTTGATTGACGCGACGTACACGCGACACAAGAATGCGTTTACGTTCGTCCGGCCAGGTGGGCAGGAGGAGGTGTTCCTCGCAGACACCGAGGGTGAGCTCCACGATTGGCTCGCGCTGGTCAACTACGCCGCTGCATTCCGAGCGGCGGGTGTGCGTATCCGTGGCATGGTGGGAGGCACTGAGGAAGATTTGAGGTCCAGCGACGTGAGCAGGCTGGAGTCCACGCGCTCAGCACGCTCTACCCCATCGGTGCAGTCGCCGGGAGCGGAGATGCAGTTTCAAAACCGCGGATTGAGTCCCCAGCTTCAGCGCCAGGTCATGGCCGCTCGCCGTCAGATTATGGTGCAGAAGATTGGCGAGGCCAAGAAGGAAATCACCGAGACGAACCAGCAGCTCGACAACATGCTTCGCAATGCGCGTCATTTGCTCGTGCTGGCGCCGCTGGCGCCCAAGACGAGGGATGAAATCATTCACGCCGCAGCGCGTGCAGATGCGACGGTCAAGTGGACGCGCCGCGACCTCTGGCGCCTCAAGTGCCACAAGGAGATCCTCGCCATGGACGTGCAGCAAGATGGCGTGACGGCAGCGGAACTGGAAGCACTCGCGGACCAGCAAATCGTCGACCCCCCAGAGACGGCGATGAAGAAAGGCCGTCCACGCGCGCTGTCTGGTCTCAACTCCCGTGCCCGCGCCACGCGAAGCCCACCTCTGAGCCCCAAATCACCCGCCGCCGCCCGTCCGCCTTCCAGCGCCACCAAAGACTCCTCCGCCGAACCCAACAGCGCGAGCGACGTCTTCCGCACTCCGCCTGAATCTGCCGCCCTCCCGCGTCCGGACGACGACGTAGCACCTTGGCACCTCCCGCCATTGCACCTCGACTCACCACCCTCGAATTCCGCCGCCCCGTCCTCCCCACCCCCCCACCGGAGCTCAACAAACACCTTCCTCACCGCCTCGTCACCCCGCGGCCGCCGCCCCTCCCTCGCCGCCTCCGCCACCTCCCACTCAACTCACTCCACGCACTCCAACCCCCTTCCCCCCCTCGACCGCACCCCCTCCTCCCCCCGAAACCGCGGCCGGCCCCGTCCCCGCACCCCCTCTCTAGACCACACCACTATCGACCTCCTCGCGCGCTCCACCCTCCCCCCCTCCTCCCCCCACCCCGTCTCCAACACCGACGGCCCCGCCTCCCCACCCCCCAGCACCGAAAAAGATACCCCCCACCGTGCCTCCCTCGCCTCCTCCTCCGGGTACACCTCCGCCACCCCCAGCACCACCACCCCCGCCGTCCGCCGCTCCCTACACAAAACCCTCCGCGACCAGACTTCTTCATCCTCCGCGGGCGCGAAGGCGCATCGCCACCACCACCACCGTCGCGGCCGCGGGAGCGGGAGTACCGTGCGCTCGGGCTCGGGTGCGACCGCGGGCGGCTCGGGCGTGGGTGTGGGTGGGGAGGGGGAAATCGACGGCGAGGGGGGTTTGGTCCGGGAGAAGGGAAGGTTTATTCTGCATGGGAAGCAGGCTAGTGTTATTCAATTTGGGGAGGGGTTTGAGGGGAGTCGGGCGTTAAGGCGGCCGGGATTGGGCGGGAGGGGGGCGAGTGAGAATCTGGTCGGGTCGGTGGAGAAGGGTGGGGAAGAGAGGGCGGGGTCGAGGCTCAGGGAGGGTGAGCGCGTGGGTGACCAGGCTAGTGCTGCTTTGGCCGGTGGTGGTGCTTCGGGCGCTGCTGCTGCTGCTGCTGCTGCTTCTGGCCTCGGTGTCGGTGGCGGTGGAGGTGGTGGTGGTGCTGCGTCCGCTCTCCCTTCGCTCTCCGCGCCCGGCAGCCCGGTCGTGGCTGATTTCTCCTTCCCGCGCCGTTTCCCGTCGGAGCTTTCGCGCTCGACGCTCTCGACGCGCGACGCGCTGTCGGAAGCGGATGCGGACGCGTTGTCAGAAGCGGAAGAGGAGGAAGAGCGCAGTTTCCGCAGCGACGCGGAGGTTGCCGAGGCGTTTTTCAGTTCGAGTGAGGGTTTTGATGAGGCGGAGGGGGAGGGGCTCGAAGGGGAGGTGGGTTTGGAGAGGTGGGAGAGTGGGGTTTCGAGTTTGAGTCGGACGGGGAGGGGGAAGAGGGGGACGGTTTTGGGACCGAGGGGTGGGGGGGATGGGGAGAGTGGAGAGGGGGATGGAGCGGATGGGGGTGAGGGGAAATGGAATCGGAGGACGGTCATTGGGCCGTCGCCTGTTTTTAAGTCGCAGGGTGAGGGAGAGGGTGAGGACGAGGGCGGGCAGAGGCAGAAGATTGGCGACGAGGAGTTGAGGGCGATCAGTCGGGGCTGAGTGAAACTTGAGACTTGGGGATGGACGGACGACGGGAACGCTGGGCCGACGGACGGGCAAAGGATGATGGAAGGAAAGGCCATCAGGAAAAGGCAGCAAGGACAAACGGAAGAAGGAACACGGGGAGCTTTGAAATGAGTAAAGCATCAAGCGGACTCTCAGATCAGGCCCGCGGAGGGGGACTGCGGAAAGAAAGTATCGCGAAACGCCCCCCCGAAGGGACAGCAAGGGATTCCATATGTCGCGAAATATCCACGGCGCTGTACGCTCCCTTTTTTTATCCTTTTTTTTGGCGGGGGGGAGGGGGATGGCACATGGCAATGATGATCAAACTCGTCAAACTTCCTTTTCCCCCCGTTTCCCCCCCCCGTTCACCTGTCGCGTGGGGGCGTTGAAGAAGGCGTCAAAAGGCCCCATCCCATCCCATCCCATCGTCTCGTTCTTTTACGTCTTTTCTCGATTTCTGCACTCCATTTCCCTTCCCTCCCCTCCCCTCTCTACACTCCCCCCCCCCTCCCCCTTTCTCCCCACAAAATGTCTCGACGCACGCAAAAAAAGAAAAACCCGACACGTCCCTCGACGTGCACAGCCCGGGCGTCTGTATCTCCCCGACCGCCCCCCCCCCCGAAGCGTGCACG
>SGQK01000018.1:418-265435 GCA_004216415.1 Aeminium ludgeri
GGGGGGGGGGGGGGGGGGGGGTTTCGTTTGGAGTTGCTGCGGGGCCAGGGGGGCCTGGCTGGATATACGATTGTTGTTGACGACGGGCACGATGGTGACGAGGATGATGCAGCAGCCCCCCCCCCCCCCCCCCCCCCCCCCCCCCCGTCCAAGGTTCACTTCTCGTCGACGGTAAGGAAGGTGCGTGACAGTTGTTTGGTCGCCGACATGCGGCCGCGGGGAGGGAGCTACCCCGGCATTTCCCCAGATTCGCCTGGCTGTGCGGGGCGGGAGGCGGGTGATGTGCGTGCGTGCACGTAGGCAGGCAGGCAGGCAGGCGGTGCCATTGGGAGTGCACTCCACTCCCAATGGACCTGATGATGGCTGAGGTCATTCGCGTGCGTGGAGCTGTCCGAAGAGGACGCGTTTACCTGTGCATGGATACGCGAGTGACCAAAACCGATTGTCATGGATGATCTTGTAGAGAGAGTGCTGCTATTGCCGAGATACTCCCCAACTCCTCCTCCAACTCTACCCAGGCCTTCAACGAAACGTCACCCCCCCTCCCCCCACCCCGAGCCTCATTGATAATCATGAACGCCCCACGACTCCCCGCCTCTTCTCCCATCACATCTCCCTCATCCCCTCCCCTCCCCAATGCATCCCCCCCCAAACCCCCCAATACCACTCTCCATGCCCCTTCCAATCCACCTCCCGCACCCTCTCCAACCCCTCCACTACCGTGGCCACCTGTTCAGTAAGCTCCGGCATGCCCATCCCCGCCAGCGCCTCGCTCGCGCCGCTCGTGACCCGCACCCGCTCGCCCGCCGTTGCAGCCGAAAGCCTCGCCAGCACGTGCGCCCGCAGCCGCTGGTAGAGCACTTTGAGCACAGGGTCCGACAATCGCAGCGCCGACGTGGACGCGTGTGCGGTGCTGGTGCTGGACGCGGCTTGCGTGAAGAAGCGGCTGATGGTTGCCAGGAGCTGCGATTTGGTGGCGGGGGGCATGTTGTGGGCGGTTTCGAGGATGGAAAAGGCCTTTTGGGCCGGCGTGGGCTCCGTCGGGATGGACGAGTCGGTGGGTGGAGGGACGGCGTAGGGTTCGTTGCTGAGGAGTGTCCAGAGGCGTGAGGCTTCCGTTTTCCACTGACTGCGGCTGTCGCGCTTGAGGAGGTTTTTGGCGGTGAGTAAGATGGCGCCAATGACTGTGATACGGAGGGATTGTGCGCGGAGGCGGCGGGCGCGCTCGAAGTCGAGGTGCAGCGTTTCTGGGAATGTCGAGGGGGTCATCTCGCCTTGGTCCATGGCCAAATGCACCAGAGCGTGAGCGTAGACGCGTTCGGCAGTCGGTCGGTCCTCCGAGTTGCGAATGCCCTCGGGGTCGCGGCGATCGGCTTCAGCGCTGAGCTGGGCGTACGAGGCGCGCCACCAGCGCGTCGTGTTATCGAGGGTGAAGACGCCGGATTCGAGGTCCTTGGCGAACGCACGCTGTTCGTAGCCTGGCGCCTCGCGGATTAGCGTCGGCGCTGCATTCATGATCATAAAGTTGCTGTAGTCCAACGAGAGCGAATCCACCATGCGCAGCAACTTGAACAGCTTCTCGACCATGGCGCTGACGTCGTCGTTGTCGCTGCTTTGGAGCTCCTCTGTCAATGCCTTCATGTCGGCATCTCTGAAAGGCGCGCATAGCTTCGGCAGAACGCTGGCCATGAACTGGAAGAAGCCGGCGTAGGAAAAGACACCTTGCTGACTCTGCCGATAGATGGAATCCAGATCCATCGTGTCGGAGATGAGCGTGTGCATCGAGTTGCCCGGTTTCAGCATGCGGAGCAGCTTTTCTCGTACATTCTCCGCCGCGGACACGGTCCACACGGCCGCCTCGCCCGTTTCAAAGCCACGCTTCATGCTTTCGCAGATGGAGCGGTACAGCTCGAAACGCATCTCTCCGTGCGTGTCTTCCAGCCGATACTCCTTGTCGATGGCCAGTTCATGCGTCAGCACGCGGTTGCTGGGCATTGGCGTGAACAGCTTCGTCAAGCCAGCCTTGTCCCCTTCAAATGAGTTCTCGGTGGCCTCGGGCAAGGCGGCACCTTCAACAACATTCTCGTCGCTGGACTCGACCGGAGGCTGCTGGGCGGAAGACTCCCCTTGCATTGCTTCGACACCACGAGGCCGCACCTCAGCAGCAGGTCTCCGCTTAGGACGCTTCCTCCTAGATTCTCTAATGGCTTTCTTGATGAGAACGTCCGCCCGATCCGGTCCAGCCAGCTTGCGGATCCGAGAAAGCAGCATGACCTGATTGTCCCGGATGCCTTCACGGTAGTCGGTAGCCACCTGCCCTCGGCTGTCATCCTTGACAGTCTGCCAGATAGCGTCGAGTTCGACGAAAGATGCAACCATGCCCTCGATAAGGACAGACGAATCCTGCAGCCTCCAAGCAGCGAACGCCGACGTGTATCCCGAATACGTCTGGGAGAGCGTTTCCAGCTGCGTCGCGTTAGGGCAGAAGTTGTTCCACTCGGCCAGGCGGAAGAGCGACGTCTCGAAGCTGTTCACCAGCTCCGTGGCTTTGGCAATCAAGTCTTGCTCCTGAGCTCCGTTCTTGTTGTTGAGAACAGCGGCCGAGTGTCCAATGATCATGTAGGCGCTCAAGAACGTCCTTGTGTTCAGCGATGCATTCTCGTCATTCGCCTCTTGGAGCCCCAAATGCGTCAGCAAAGCCGTCGTGACTGCAATCGTCTCCACATCCGCCACCAGTGCCGTCATTTCCTCGAAGCCGAGACTGTTCGTACGCCCATAAAGATCCATGGCCGTAAACGCCTGCACGATCTTCCTGCGATGGTGCATGCGCCACGCCCGCTGGATCCGCGCGCCTGCCGCGTCCTCACTCAGGGGCTCCGGCAGCACCTCGCTCACGTCATCCACCACGGCCTCCTCGTCCACGTCCGGAATCTCTTCCAGAATCGCCAGCTTCTTCTCCGCCTCGACGCTATCGGTCCTCCGCGCCCCGCGACTCTTGTGCAGCGCACGCTGGTGTCCTGCCGTCCGCCGCTTTTCCGCTTCCGCGTGTCGCTCCTCCATCTCCATCCGCACGCGCACCTCGTCCGCCAGCTTGCGCTCTCGCGTCTCCTCGGCAATGCGCTTCGCGCGCGCGACCTCCTCAGCGCATGCCGCTGCAACCTTTGCCAGGTATTTCTCCTTGGCTACTTGGGCCGCAAGCGCCTTCTCTTCCGTGTTGCTCTGGCTGCCGCGGGGCGTGGATTTGGCCAAGGCAGCCCGCAAGCGTACTTGTTCGGCATGGGCGGCGCGGTCGGCGAGTCGCGCTTTGCGTGACTCGATGATGGAGTTACGGCGCAAGTGCTGCGCGATGTGGTTGCTCTGACAGCCGACGGTGGCGCTGCGGCGGTGCGAGAGGGACGAGGTGTGCGAGTGGACGGATGAGAGGGAGTTGCGGCGTGAGGAGGCGGTGGACGACTTGCGGCGGGCGTTGGCGCGGTTGCGGTAGAAGCGGGCAGCGAGGTGGGCGGGCGGCGCGTAGTGCTGCGGGTCAGTCATGGTGGCTTCCTCATGTTCGGGAATGACAGTGGGTTCGGTGGTGTAGGCGTCGTCGGCCTGGAGTTGTTGCAGGTCCGAGGGCCCCTCGCCGGCGCTGGGGGAGAGTGGCATCGGCGGGGCTGGGAACGAGTCGTCGTGTTGAGGCGGCATGGTGCATTGCCCGGCGGCGCAGGGCAGTTCAAGAATGGCGGGGGAGCGATAAGATGCGGGGGGGAGCGGAAAGGCGATGAGGTCGGAGCGAGGGAGTCGTAGGATGGTAGGATAGTAGGAGATAGGAGGGCGAGTAGGGAAAGGAAGGAGGGCTTCCAAGGCGACGCATGCGGCGGCAAGGCGGGTGGGTGCACTCACAAGGCGGGAGCCCTCTTTCTCACATGAGGCTTCTTCCTTCCTCGATGCTTGCGTTTTACGCCACCGTTACTAAGCCGCCGTTGCCAACTTTAGCTCCATGTCCTTCTTCCGCCTTCTACCTACAGTACCGCACAAGCATTCGATACCGATGCCCCAATTTATTCCACCTTCGACACTCCAAACCGGCAAGATTCTTGCGTGTTCGTGGCATTGGAGGATGTCGTCACTTGCATTCTTCCGCGTCCCGTCCCTCGGGCGTGAGATCCGGAAACGGACAGCGACCGCCAAGAGCTGAAACCGGGGAGCCGCTTTGAAACCCCGCCCCAGCCACATGTTAAAGCCAGTGCTCCCGTCAACTCTAAACTGAGGTTACAGTTAGAACAGCTTAGTACATTTACAATACAGCTTCGGGGATCCCTAGAGCCGCCCGCGCACCTGAATCCCATTCGGCCCGTTTCGAACGTTCGCTCCTCGCTCAGAGTCCAAAGAGTCGCTCAAGGATCATT
This sequence comes from Aeminium ludgeri, assembly GCA_004216415.1. Classification (NCBI taxonomy): domain Eukaryota; kingdom Fungi; phylum Ascomycota; class Dothideomycetes; order Mycosphaerellales; family Aeminiaceae; genus Aeminium; species Aeminium ludgeri. The sequence continues at coordinate 4,807 of SGQK01000018.1, forward strand.
CAACGGAAGTCACACAAAAGAGCAATCTTGATACGGTCGGGCGCGGCCAACTGAATCTTCTCTCGCACATTGTCAACGGTCGCTTCTCAGAGTTCAAGAAGGCCTTCAGGATCTTTCATCAGTCTGCCCCTGGCGCGCAACACGACTCAACGGAATTCTTAGCTCTCTGTGTGATTCCGGCCCTCCCAGAACGTTTCTACTAATCGGTCTACATAGTTAACCGACTAGACATCTGATCCTGACGCAAAACTAGACATGTCACGAGCGGTACGCCAACCACTTCACTCTGCCACCTAACAACCACGAGCGGACTCGCTCAGCTGATTGCTAATGACGCCACCTAGACAAACATTAAGAAGCATTGCAGCAGCTGCTGCCGGCAACAATTTTCGCATTCGCGAACCGAGAAGCTTGCGTCTAAACAGCTAGCGATATCTAGTTTTCATCACCGCACTCAAACATCTTCTCTCGCGATCAGCTCAAGGTCTAGTCCAAAAATGCCTTGCCGCCGTTCCTCTTCTGCGCGAAACGCATGAAATACAACGTCAAACCAATATCGTTCATCTCGGCCCAACTATCGACGGAGGCCACTACTTTGCCCACGAGTGGAGCATCCTCAAGCTACGTGTGGTCCACTTCTCAATCTTGTGATGAATAGCGAAAGGCGTAGGACGTCAAGGGCCGGCTTCAATGTCTGATTACGTCTTGAGAAAATGTCACACTGCCCAGCACGCCCAGCGGACTAGACACGCAACGGAAACCTAAAGATGAGTGCATGTTTGACCGGTTTCCAGGAATTCCTTGCGGCTTCAAGGCTGCTTTACATGCGCTCGATGCTCTTGCATCGCTTCAGCTATCGGCCTTCCGTTTTCCACATCGCGAGCGACATTCTCATCTGCCTTAAGCGACATTCTCATCTGCCTTAAGCGACATTCTCATCTGCCTTAACTTGCGATGGAATAAGATGCAGCACCTTCTCACCCAGGCCTTGTGGTAGACAGACGACGCCGTCGATGTCACCAATAATGATATCGCCCGGCTGTATAGAGACCTTCTGATCGTCGCTGTTGAGACGAAGAGGGACGTTGATCTGACCGACGTCAGCACGATTGTTGCGCGACGAAATCGCAAGCGAGAAATAAAAGGGCTAACCTCGCTGACCCTTGCGACCTCCTGCGGCGCCGTCGTCCCTACATCTCGTGCAAACACCTAAGGGAGCTGCTTCAGAATGCGTTTGCAGAGCAAACTTCCGCGTCATCGCCGACTCACCGGATAGCCCAAGTCACGGTGCTCCTGCAAATCTCTCAACCTCCCATCAATCACCGTCCCCACTGCGCCCAAATACTGCGCTCGATTGCTCATCAGCCCGCCATAGCAGGCATTCACCATGGGCGGGGCAGAAATGAAGACGACGCGGTCTTGGGGCACGCCGTCGATCGGGAAAGCCTCATGCCGCCAACTCAGCGGGACCGCCCAGTATGGTAGCGATCGGTCGGACGAAGAAACGCACATAGTGGCCGGCGGGTTTGGGCGCCAGCTCGTCGTCTTTCGAGACGTATTTGACCGTGTAGGCCGGGCCAACGATTTCGGCCGCGCCAGATTGTCGTTCAGGCGACCACATCGTGAGGCCGGCCAGGAAGCCGCCCTGCGGGACTTTCAGCTTCAGGAGAGCATCTGCCACGTCGCATCTGGAGGGACGAGTCCAGCACTGTCAGCTGGAGGCCTCCGCAGTGTGCCTTCTGGAGGGGCTTCTGCAGTACGCTGTGTAGGCTCGTAGGCCCTCGACGATGGCTTTGGTGTCCATGGTGATCTCTCCACGATCCGTTGTCAGGTTGGTGATTGCGTTTTTACAAAAACACTGACACCGAGACCGGAGGCGCACGACGTATGAAGCTGTCGCTCGAACCCACTGCACCCCCAAGCTCTCGCCTTCCGGGCCCGTCCGAGGGCGGGGTGGTGCACCAGCTGCCAGGCACCTCATGCATGGGGACGGCGTGACACCACGAGCTCTGCGTGCAGTCCGACGAGACACAGCTGGAGCCATTCAGCGCTGCGACACCTCTGCGCGTGGACGGAGGCAGCATCGGGGTTGACTCATGATCGTATACGTAAGCTAAGGTTCTCGGTAGTAGTTGGCGGCCGAGTTGAAGAACATGACGACAAACGGAAGACGGGGTTTTGGGGATCATTGGATCGCTAGCGTATTGCCTTTTACGTTATCGTACAAGGCGATCTCTCCTTGAGACGCCGTACGAAGTGCGATTTCCATTACCGCAAAAGGAAGAGCGGCATGATTATTGGTTGAGGCGGGCGAGGATTGAAGGGGCAGCGCCGCATCACCGGTGGGGGGGGAGAAAACCGCACGACGCACTGACCAGGATGTCCAAAGAGGCAGGGAAGTAAGAATGAAAATGCCTGTCAATAATAATCATCTGTCTGTCCGACCGAGGCAAGAGGGCGCCCTAGATATTGACGCAGCCTCGAGGCAGCCTCTTCAGTGCGAAAGACATGCGATGCAGGGACGGCGGCGCTGCGGCTACAGGCAGGCTGCATGAATAACAGTAGTACCCTAGTAGGTACAGGCACGACGGACAGCGGGATTGCGGGAGAAACAAGTGAGACATCAGCGCGCATTGGTTGGAATGCCCAAGATGAGGTGGAATTGGGCTCCCCCCAGTGGGCGGGCGTAGTAGTCTTTGGTCTTTGCACCTCCGCCTCGAGGCGCACACGGGCGCGGTAGTATCTCCTAGGAGGCACGAGTATTATTATGTATACGTGTAGAGGCTGCACGGCACGAGGGATTTCATTGGTGTCGAGGCGAAGCGACGGCCGGGCGAGGGCGAAAGCAGCGAGGGAGGGACGGGTTGCGCGGAGTCGGGCGAGCGTCGAGCGGCGGCGGTCCGCGCGGGCAAACGCGCGCCAAGCCCGGCCGGCCAGCCCAGCAGCCCCCAAGCCTCCCTGTCCTGTCCGCTTTGCTCCTGTCGACCCACGCGAGACGACCTCCGAGCGACTCTCTGCCTCACCTCCTCCGCCGACCACCACAACCGCCGCACCCCCCCCCCCCCCCCCCCCCCCTTCCTCCCCCCGTCGTCGGCCCCGTCACTCCGCATCGACCACCACCTCCCTCCCACCCCCCGAACCCCATCCATATCCCCTCGCGTCCGCTGCCGCCGCCATCGCCATCCATCGCCCACCGCGTCCGCCCCGTTGTCGCCTCGACCCTCGCATTCCACCCCTTCGTCCACCACCAACGGCCGTCCTCGACGTCGCCGTCCCCCCGGGATACTGGCCGCAACACCCCCTCCTCAGCGGGCGTGAGCACCACCATGTCCTCGTCCAGCTCCAATGTCGTCGGCGTGCACTACCGCGTCGGCAAGAAGATTGGCGAGGGCAGCTTCGGCGTCATCTTCGAAGGCACCAACCTGCTCAACAACACTCAGGTCGCCATCAAGTTTGAGCCCCGCAAGAGCGATGCTCCCCAGTTGCGCGACGAGTATCGCACCTACAAGATATTAGTCGGATGCCGTACGTGTCTCTCGAACCCCTTCACCGCCCACTCATCTCCCCCATTCCCCGGACGCGTCGAGGCTAACTTCAGACATGCACCGCAGCCGGCATTCCCAACGTATACTACTTCGGCCAAGAGGGTCTCCACAACATTCTCGTCATCGACCTGCTCGGGCCCAGCCTCGAGGACCTCTTCGACCACTGCGGTCGTCGCTTCTCCACCAAAACCGTCGTCATGGTCGCCAAGCAAATGCTCTCGCGCGTCCAGACCATCCACGAAAAGAACCTCATCTACCGCGACATCAAGCCCGACAACTTCCTCATTGGCCGTCCTAGCACCAAGGCCCAGAATGTTATCCACGTCGTGGACTTTGGCATGGCCAAGCAATACCGGGACCCCAAGACCAAGCAGCATATACCATATCGCGAGCGTAAGTCTCTCTCAGGCACGGCCCGGTACATGAGCATCAACACCCATCTCGGGCGGGAACAGTCGCGACGGGACGACCTCGAGGCGTTGGGCCATGTGTTCATGTACTTCTTGCGTGGCGGTCTGCCCTGGCAGGGTCTCAAGGCGGCGACTAACAAGCAAAAATACGAGAAAATCGGTGAGAAGAAGCAGACCACCGCCCTCAAGGATCTTTGCGACGGCTTCCCGGACGAGTTCACCAAGTACCTGTCGTATGTGCGAAATCTGGGCTTCGAAGACACTCCGGACTACGACTACCTCCGCGACCTCTTCACCAAGGCGCTGCAAAGTGCCGGCGAAGTCGAAGACGGCGAGTATGACTGGATGAAACTCAACAATGGCAAGGGATGGGACATGCCGCAAAGGCCGTCACAGTCTCACGGGCAGCGAGAGGCGCAGAATGCCTCCCAAGCAGCCCTTCACGGCGCCACTCAACGCTCCTCAAAAGCCATCCCGACTGACAGAATAAACGCCCCATTGCCCAAGCCCGGCGCCGTCCGTGAGAGCCAGCAGAATCTCCAGAAGCCCCTACCGGGCCGGAGAAACCCCAACAGCCAGGACATGGCAAAAAGGGGAAGTGCCATGCAATTCGACCAGCAACCCGACCAAGCGAGCACGGCGCCTCAGTTCGCCAACAGCGCACCCAACCTGCCCGGGCAAGGACGCCTGAGCACGCAAGCGATGAACTCCAGGCAGCCGTCTGGTGGGGCGCAGCAGACGCCTCAGGCGAGGCCGGCACAGCCCCAACAGCAGACGCAGACGCAACAGACTCAATCGCAGCCGGAGCAGAAGGAGGGTTTTATGAACAAGGTGTTCAAGACGCTGTGCTGCGGGTAGGATCGCCGCCACAAACTCTCTTGGCGCTCATAACAGCCGTCTGCTTCCTCGTGCTGCGGCCGAAGGCCTCTCGAGTGCTTGGACGACATCTCTGCGAGCGATGCGCCGGACGCGCGTTCCAACTGTGGAGTGACACTGCCGTCGACCTCAAACACGACACGGCGGCCTCGCCAAGCTCCCTTCCACAGTTCTCTCGCCAGCCGCCAGGACGCCATCACTTTCGCACGCGGCTTTCACCAAAAGCCATCCCCGCCATCAATCTCCTTCAGGACTTCACCTCATGTGTTTACGGGTCTCAACTTCTTCCCTCATCAAAACGACATCCGGATCTCCTTCGTCCTCCCTTCCAGTTCACATGTACACCACCCATCGACTCGCATCTGGGAGGGATTCGACAATCAGCAGCATCGTCGCCCATCATCTCAGCCTCCACTCCGACTTGGGCCCCAACACACTCTGAAAAATAAGCACTGCCACGCCCAAAAACCTCGGACTTGGACCACCTATTCGATACCGCGCTGACCCGCCGGGCGTGTTCACAATGCACGACGGCGCGAACACGACGAATTTCGAAGGCGTGCACCAACGCCAGGAAAATCGTTCATTGTGTCTACACCACGCGCGACTTAGATGGATACGCCGAAGGCTCGACGGGCGATCCATCCTCTTTTCATCTTCTTCTCGTGGGGGCGTGTCAAGCGTTTTGAGCATCTCGGAGCGTAGGAGTTACTTCTTGGCTGAGGTATTCGGGTCGGTGGGGGATTCCGCGTGCTTTCTTACTTTTGTTCTCTTTGCTGGTGTCATGCGGGGCATGGAGTGTCGGTGAGAAGAAGAAGCGGCAAGTGGGTTGGGTGACGGTGGTGTGGTGCTGTGGGGACAGGGAAAGCAGGAAAGGGGCGCGGCGCGGCGTGGGCGGCGTGTGAGATCTTTATTGTAATGAGTAACTAGAGTTACAGTTGTCTCTTTTGGTGTCTGTCCGTCTATTCCCGAGCGCTGGTGAAGTGTGGTATCACGGTTCGTCCTATCCCCCAAATGTGCCCCGTCAGGTACCGTCGTCCTGTTGTGCCTGTTCCCTCCCGATCGCAGCATCGTCTGTGTCCCATAGCATCCAGCACCAAGCATCAAGCGTTAAGCATCCAAGTTCTATCTTTCTCCCCCAATCTTCGTTCCATTCCCATCCCTTCCTCACGTCCTAGGCACAAACACTCCATCCCTGCACCCCACCACCACCCTCTTGAACAACCGTCGCCACCCCAAGGGATCGCCCTTGGCCTTCAAAAACCGCACCTCCAACAACCCCTCGTCCATCCTCTCGACGACCGCCACGCCCTGCAGCGTTTGCTTCCGCGCATCCACCGTCTTGACCCGCAAGGAAACCACCGCCTCCTCTCCCCGCAGCGCGCGCTCCCCCGGCGACGCGACCGGCACGTTGGCGCCGTGCAGCGCGGACGTGAGTAGCGGCAGCAGCTGGCTGAAGGGTAGGGTGCTGCAGAAGCGCGCGAGCGTGTGCGAGGGCAAAATGTCGTTGAAGTGGCGCGCGGCCTGTGTGAGGGTGAGGGGGAGCGAGGGCTGGGGCGTGAATTGCGACATGCTGGGGTCCTGGGAGAGATGGGAAAGGTGGGTGGTGGGATCTTGGGTGGCGGGTGGGATGGGGTGTGCGATTTCGGTGGTGGGGGAGGTTGCGCTGGTGGGTTGGGAGGCGCTGAAGTGCGCGCCGAGGCGGGGCGGAGCTTCCCAGTCGAAGGGCGGGTCGGGGATTGGGGGCTCGGGTTGCGTGGATGAAAAGTTGGGGGCGGTGCGAGGGTCGAGGTCCATGGCGTCCGGGTTGAGGGTGGTGGTGTTGGTTGTGAGAGGGGGGCCGGGGGCGCGCGTGCGCGCGTCGTCTTGTTGGGAGGCCGAGAAGTCGATGCGTAGGCTCTCGAGCATCTGCGTTGCGAGCGTGACCGGATTGGCGACTTTGCCTTTGTCGTTGAGGTGAGGATTTCGTCGCGTGAACCACGGATGCTTCCTTACGTCCGACATGCCAAAGCGTTCGTTGGGTTCGACCTTCAGCAGCCCGCGCACCAGGCTCAGCGCCTCCGCCGGCACCTTGTTCCACAGCTCGTCGTTCGGCCTCCCCTTGCTCGTGACGAATTCGTGGAACTCATAGCTTTCCGCCATCACAGGCTTGTCCCACGGCGTGTTCCCCGCGAGCAACACGAACAGCACAATCGCGCAGCTCCACACATCCGTCGGCTCAGGGTCATATCCGATCTTGTCACCCCCACTTCCCCCCTTTCTCTTTGAATTGATGTCTCCCACCTTTAGAATCTCCGGCGCAATGTACGGCGGACTCCCACACACCATTCCGCACGACTTTCGCTGCCCCGTCTTCTCCTCCACGAACTTCGTCGCCAGCCCAAAATCCGCCAGCTTCAAGTCCCCCGCGCCGCTGAGCAGCATGTTCTCCGGCTTAACATCCCGGTGCGCGATGCCCTTGGCGTGGCACCACCCAATGGCGGCACACAGCTGCGTGAAGTAGAAGTGCGCGACATCTTCCCCAACGCCCTCGTCGGCCTCGATCTTGTCGAACAGGTCGCCGCCCTCAGCCAGCTCGAGGGCCATCCATACCCAGGCGTCATCGGTGCCGTGGGCAAGGTAGCGGATGATGTTGTCGTGCGGGCAGACGATAGAGTGGAGAGAGAGTTCGATCTGAAGTTGTTTGGCGCGCAGGCGGCCGGTGCTGTAGGCGTGGTCTTTGTTGATGAACTTGACTGCGATGACAGGGCCGCTGCTGTGGTGGGGGATGGCTTTGCGGATGCTAGGGGGAGCGGGATGTCAGTCGATAGTGCTGGTGGACTGAGGCATGACGAGAGCGTACGAGGCGTATGCGCCGCAGCCGATGGTCTTGGAGATCAGACGGAAGGGGAGGTTGCACGGCAGGGGCGCGACTTGGGACTGCGAAGGGGGAGGGTCAGCGGGGGCGGCGCGGGGTGAGACGGGGTGGATGTTGCGGTGCTCACGGTAGGAGGGCCACCCATGGCTGCGGTGATGACTGCGTGCAGTCGTCGATGCTCGACACGCGGTTGTGGAGGAGAGGGCCAGAATGCTGCTGCATGGGCGAAGACTGAAGTGGTGGAGGCCCGAAGCGCGCGTGCAGCTGCACGTAATACAAAGCGCGAATTAGGCAGTCGAGTGTAAACACCGGGAGCGGAAGCGGGATTGCACGTGATGTTTCTTCCGTCGAGAGCACAGGAGCGTCAAATAAGAGTCCTTCAAGTTCATTTGATTGGTAGGTAGCATCTTTTGCGAATGGTGCGAGTGCCACTGTACATCACTCGTCCCGACACACAAAAAAGAAAAGCACCGGGACTTGTTACACTCTTTGGGTATCGTCTCGTCCCATCCTCTCCAAGAACTTCTCCGTCTTCCCCCTGGTCTCCGAGCAGCCACCACAACTTCCATCACCTCTTCCTCCAGTCTCCATTTTCCCCACCGACCTGCCCTCCTCCACCGCAGGCGCGTGTAAAAGTAATTGCAGAACAAGAAAGGACCAGTCCAAGATTAGAAAATGGTAGCCCCGGCGTGGATGGAGTGGCGTGCCGTCAATCAAAACGCCGCAACGCTGTCCGTAAGCCCGACGCGCGGTGTTCGGTCGTTTCTCAAAGGCGCCCGGCGCAGTGGCCGTTCCCTTCGTTTGAGATCGCATACAAAAGAAATGTAATGATGAGAAGGCTCAGCCTCGTCCGCCGTTCGGCGTCGTTCGTTGCCAATGCTCCTGTCGTCCCGTACGCGCCATTCTCGGGCGTAGGAAGACGATGCTCTAGAATGCATCGAAGCGATGGCTCTGTGAAGCGTTTCCCGGATGCGTGTCAAACGCAAATGTGGTCGCTGAGCTGCGCGTGGATAGGGCTGTTGCTCTTGCCTACGAGAGGCAGGGGCGGTGCCCGTCCGGCGTCTTTCGCGGCTGGAGAGCGGTGTTGCCAGGGTCGAGGGTGTAGTCCGGGGTGTTCGCGAGTTACGTTGTCTGCTCATCCAAGGGAAGTAGTGGCGAAGCCGTTAATCAGGCCCTCCAGGTTGCGTTCGCGCAAGCTCCTAGCGTACTTGGGCTCCCTGAAGAACTTGGGCACCGAGTCCTAGATAAACGTCAGTAGATGTCTGGATATGAGTATTTGCGCAAGAACGTGCACTTACACTAGCCATCAGCTTAAAAACACTGCCTTGCGCCTGGTCGAACAATGAAGCCACTTCGTCCAAGCTCGCCAGCATGTCACCCTCTTCGCCAACCGCGCGGGTCATGCGGCCCGCGAGCGCATTGCGCAAGTTGTGGTCGATGTTGAGTTCGCAGGGCGACCCAGGGGCGAGGAAGGCGTTGTACAAGCTGTACGCAGAAGCCAACGTCTCGCGGATGATGTCCTGTCGGGGCGGCGACGCGGTACGCTTTGCACGTTCGTACTCCTCCAGGAACGCACGCACCTCCACATAGAAGGACAGGTTCTCTTCGCAGTGCGTCTCGCGCAGGTACTCGCGGAACAGCAGCCTCAACGCCGGGTCGGCGATGATGACCGTCATGCGGTTGGTGTTGGAGTCGCGAGAGACGCCGTTGGGCACGCGAACCGCAGTCTCGACATTCACCGTCCCGTTGCTGCCGCTTTGATTCCAGCCGGCGACCCTCATACCTTTCTGCGTTATGGCGTACATCATGTGCTTGGACGCGAGAAACTCATGGCCCTCCTTCTTCAACTGCGTTTGCGGGTGCCTGTCGTCGATGACGGGCTCAGTGAGACCTTGGTTGAGGAAGTGTTGCGCCAGTGCGTAGACCTCGTTCTTGTCAACAATGGTGCAGCAGTCCATCAGCCAGTCGTATCCCGATTTCCCGGAGAAGAGGTACGGCACGTTTTTGTCCTGCCTCCGCGAGCGTTGCATCTTGACACCAATCAATCCCGTCGCGTAGTCGATCATTGAGTCGGAGTCGGATGCGGTCGAGGCGGATTTGAGGTTGGGCCCAGTGTCACCCGCAAAGCGCTTAAAGATCACGTTGATGGTGGGACCGTCCGAAACCAGCTTGTCCGTCTCGGGGATGCGCTCGAGAATGACCAGGTTCATCATGTTGCGGGGAGAGTCGAGGAGCTCGTTCACGTGGCGCTGGTGGATCCCATTCCTTTGGCAGAATCGCCAGAGCACCTGCAAGCCCTTGGGGGTCAACTGCCACACCGAGTTCCTCGAGCTGAAGTCGTTCTTCCCGTCCAGCGACTCAATGAAGCGCGAATCGAGGAACCTTTGACATGTTGCTCTTGCCATCTCTTTTGCCATGGAAAACGTGGTTGTTGTCGTGGTAGTGACGATTCGTCCGGGGTCTTTCGGGTCGGGCATTCGATTTGATTGCGAGAACTTCAGAGAGCCGAGGTTTGTAGTAGCCTCTTCTGTGGTGAAGGTGTGCTCGATTCTCGTGAATCGTACTCTGTGCGGCGTGAGGGGGAGGCTGACCATAAGGGTCGAGAAAAGGTCCTTGACATCCTGTGTGATCGAGAAGTCAGCAAACTCGGTGTGAATGAAGTGGGCATCGAGCCTCCTCGTGTTCACCGACATGCCACCGTGCGTCGTTACTGCTGCACAGCTTCCACCGACGTAACGAGCTAGGTGCAGGAATGCAAGAGAATTTTCATGGCATGCTACTGAACGAGACGGTATGACGTATCGCAGCAGCAGCGAAGTCCCCCAGAATTGAGCTTTTCAGCACGAAGCGAAAGACTGGTAAACGTACCTTGGTAAATGGCCGCTCATCGTCGGTCATCCGAAGCAGACGAGACGAGGTTTGATGCATCATGCGCGATCTCTGCTGCTGCTCGTCCTGGTCGCCTTCTGTTTCACCCTGCTCTTCCTTGACTGCCTGGCGAGACGCGTTGTTGGATGCCAACCAGAACGACGGCCGCGATGGTTGCTCCTCGAGCGACTTCTTCTCCTCAGACAGTACTGTCTCGGAGCTGCTGTTTGAGAGCGTGGGTGTTCCGGAGCGGGAGCGGTCGTTGGGGGGGTTCTCGAGCAGGGCGGCCCGGTCGACTGGGAGGGTCTCCGGGGGCGGTCTCGGGGTCTGGTGCTGCAGACTGTCGCGCAGACGGATCCTACTGAAGGAGGCGAAGCGGGAGTGCGGGCGGGACTTGTTGGACGAGGCCGTGGTCCCGAGTATGGAATCCACCTTGCCTGCCTTGGCAGCCGGAGGGTCGCAGAGCGGCTCCCGACCAGACGAGACGCGGAGCGCGGGCGGGGCGGTCGTGTCGGGGGGAGCGACGACGGAGGGGGCGCTCGCTGGGGGGGGCGGCGAGCCGGGAGCGGAGAGGTAGAGTGAGGACGAGGCGGAAGAGGCGGTGGATGGACGGTGGGCAGCGGGAGGGGAGCGGGGGGCGTGGTGATGGTGTTGGTGTTGGTCGTGGCGGTGGAGGCGGTGGTTATGGATGCCCGAGCCGGTGGCGACGGCAGGGGTTTTGGGCTCGTCGACGGTGGTGGTGGTGGTGGTAGTGGTGGGCGAACGAGGAGGTGGAGGAGGAATGCGGGAGCGGTCGGCAGCGGCAAACATGGCCGTCTTGAGGGCGGGCAAAGTGGGTCACGGTCGGGGGCGGGCTAGCAAGGGTCGGGGAGGAGGGCGAGCTAAAAGGCAGGCAGGCACTCTCTGGCGCGCGCGCGGGCGGTCAAAGGGAGGGCAGATCTCGGCGGGCGGGCGTGCGCGCGCGCAGTTGCCAGAAGGAAAAGCTCGTGCAGGCGCACGCTGGCCGGCCGCGCGCACACGCCATCTGCTCAACTCGTGCGCCCGTCTGACACATCGTAAAAGCCCACATGGGCGCCTGCATGCGACCGACAGAGAAGCACGCGGGTGCCGGGCCACGACTTCTGTCCACCGAATGATGATATGCAATCCCGTCCACATCCTCCCCTCCCCCATTGACATTATTATGGATGAAGGTATTGTTGGTCGCCTCCACTCTCCCTGTTGTCCGCGGTCGTCAAGCCTCCTCTTGTACCAATACTCGCAATACTATTGTTTCACTTCGCTCCCAGGCCGCCACATCGCCCGAGCACCCTCGCACCTCCACAACGCTGTAACATCACCACAGTACATACACATGATTCGTGACGTTGTTCAGACCGGCGCTGCAGCACGGCACTTCACCCCTCCCCACCACCACAGCCAGATGGATGTCGCGCAGCACGTCGTGTCCCCGTCGCACCCATCTCAGACACCGCCGCGCACCATAACGGCCAGCTGATCTCGTCCTAACGGCCGGGCCTGGCCACGAGGGGCTGCGTGAGGGGCCATGTGCACACACGTTCATGAATATGTATGTCCAGCTGGGCATCGATCAGCAACGAGGGCCGCGTCCGCCCTTGCCATGTTCGTCTGCGTATCTGTCGTTTCGTCCCAAACGCTGTACGGTACCTAACCCTGGACGCCTCCTCGCCAGCGGCGTATGTACTGGAATTACTATTATTATTGGTGAGGAGCCCGGTGGCCACGGGGAACACGTCCGCTGCAATGCTCAGTCATGCCGCCGGGTGCCCGCCAGTGACAACGTGGCAGCGTAGCGAGGCCATTCCGTGGTTCGACCACTGCGTCGGGCTCACTCGACTCGCTCGTATGTACTAGTATGTATGCTGTAGGTATGCATTATTGCGAGCCGTACTTTGTCGCGCGTTGGGGACTGCTGCACAAGCGAGATGCTCTCTCGCCTTTCGCTGCCTGTTATTGCATCGCGCCTCAGCCAGGCCGGAGACGTAAGAATACATCGAAATGATGCAAGCCTGAAGCGCAACTCCCGTCTCCTACCCCATCAGTACCTTGGTCTTTCCGCCATCGCACCTACACTACGTCGTAAACAACAGGACGAACGACGGCGAGAGTTCTCGGCCAGCGCACCACAGCTTACCCCCACCCCCCCTCCTCCCCGCGCCGGTCGCATCGCAACGGCGGGCGTGAATGGAAATGATGTCCCACCCCCTTCGATCGAGCGGCAAGACCACCACTTCTGGCCGGACTCGTGAAGCTGCAGCGGCGGCGTCAAGCCTTCGGCCGCCGCGTGCTCCCGGCTTGCGTCTCCCACGTGGCCATCGCGGTGACGCCCGCGATCTGAGCAGGGCTGTGGCTTGCAGCTCCTTTCCCCTCCCGTGTCTGCCCTCGGCTGCTAGGTGTGCTGGTGCTGGCTCCCATCCCTGTGCCTCGCCTGTGCTCGATATAAAACCCACCCCCGGCACGCGCAGCATCCGCGACGCACGCATGGCTCGAACGACGAAACCTGACGTGACGTCCACGCAAGCGCCCACCATCATGTCGTCTCTCGTCAGCCGAAACCGCGTCGTCGCGCTGCCATCTCGCAACGGGCGGCGGCGTCGGAGGCGGTGAAAAGACAGGGGGAGCCCATCCGGCCAGCCAAGCCAGGGTCGCTGGCCGTCTTTTATTATCACCACAGCCGCGGCAGGCGACGACGAAATCACGAAACCCGCTGGCCGCCCCCTTCCCCCCCAGTCCCGTCCTGATCGTCCGCTAGAAGGGCTGTCGAAGACTTTTTGTCTTCCTGCCTCCCTGCCATCGCCGCCACATCCAATTTCGCCCTTCCGTCACCATCATCATCATCATCATCATCATCAATCTCGAGATCTGCCGTCGAAATCAAATTGGGGCTGCGACACAGACCTTTGGCCGTTTGACGTGGTGGTTTTTGTCAATTGCATGCGCGAGTCAGGGGCACGATAGGCGATTTCGCAAACCCACCCCCCCCCCCCCCCCCCCCGGGTCTTGGCGGCTTGGGGGAGGGGTTTTGTGCAAAATGCCGCTGCGTTACCGCATTGGATCGGGGGGCTGGCCGTTGGAGCATCGCGGCCGGGTGCGAGATGACAGCCGGGAACTCGTGGTGGTGTGTTCGCAGGCCGATTGTTGTTTTTGTCTCTTCATAAAAAGCAGCAGCAATAGTAATCATAGTATATGCGCAGCCAAATTTGGAGGTGGACAAGTATTGTGGATCTGTGCGGTACCTCACTATGGGTCTGATGTACCGGCTCGACCGTTGGGGCAATACAAGACGAATGGACGACTCCAAGCGACTGATTATCGACATCAACCGATCCGCTGCATCTTCTTCACAACATGAATAATCAAGGACAGCTGAGATGATATCAAGGTACCCGATAATGACGACCTGCTACCGAGGATCCCCAGGCCCTGGCGTCGTTGCCTCGCGCACGCATGCAGACTTCCACGGCGCCCTCGTGCGTCGGTACCTCTGGGAGTAACGTGGTGGCACAGCAGCACATGCTACCTGACCCCCTCCCCTGGCTAGTTCCCAATGCCCCGTACCAATCGTGCGTCGCCACGGTAGGAGGTCCATCCATCCGCAGCCGACAGCAGCAGCACACAGCGCGAGCCCCAGGCCATCACGGCCCCCAGTCAGATGGCCTGGCTCGCCTGGCCGACTGGGTGCCCATCCCGCCCGCCAAGCGTCGCGCAGGTGGCACGACCGCAGTTGTTATGACTTGCAGCGAGCATATCCGCCGCGGGGCCGGTTTCTCGAAGGCAAGGCAAAGGCCCTTTGCAGCTTAGCTAGGTGGCACGGCGGTGTGCGACCTGAGGCCCGGATCATTTGGCCTAATCAGCGCGCGAGCACGATGGCCAGACCGTGTCCTTTGGGTCTCGAGAGATATGTAGAGGCGTCAGGGTGTCACCGGTACAGTAGGTATGTATGTAGCTGTCAGCTGTTGGTGTGCTGCAGTGCAGGAGGAAGCTCGGAACTCTGCGAACATTCCGAGCACCGTCCGGAGTTCGAGCTACTTGACTCGCGCGTGGCCAACCCTTCTGTCCACGACATTCACCAACGCCCCGCCGCGGTAGCGACTGCAGACAGCAAACGCAATAACGACCACAGCAACAACAACAACAACAACAACAACAAGCAAACGGGCAACCCACAACGCTGCGCCCAGCCCGCAACAGCGTTCCCTCTTGCTTGCTCCCAACCTCGTGACGCTCTCCCTCCCTTCGTCTCCCGTCCTCGGCGACCAAACGCGTGAGGGAAGGAAGCAATTCCGCCCTCCCCGCCCCACCCTCGATCGGCGGCCCCGGCGTGTCGCAGATTCCGCGTGGCGTGTGGGGCGCGTGGATGCGTCCGTGCGCTGCTGGGGTCTGCCACGTGAAGCGTGCTTCGAGACGAGCGCGGGCTGCGACGCCACCTGCAGTGCCGGAGGGTGTTGAGTAGTATTACATACTCTGTCGTGAGAGGTGTGCAAGGGCCGCCTACCCACTACACATGGTAGGTGCCGTTGTTCCAGCCTTTCCTTGACTTGCTCTGCTGAGGATTGGGCACGTATACAGGTACCCGTCTCGCCGCTCGTTCGTGTGTGTGTTCTAGACGCGTCCGCTGCTGCTGCTGCTGCTGCTGCTGCTGCTGCTGCTGACGAGAACGGTGTCGGTCGGCGATGAGGGCGGCGATACATCGCCGCCGCCCCCGCCGCCCCCGCCACCGGTGCGCGATGCCGTCTCGTCATGTCATGCGTGTGCCATGTGGCCTGGTAGGGATGATCGTCGTGCAACAGCGCGCGCCACGACTCAACGCTGCACCACCGGGCGCGCGGGCGCACCGCACCATGCGGACGGGGTGAGATGGCTCAGGACGACATCCATGGTCGGCCCGGTGTTCGCGGTGCCAGCGCGTTGGTTCTCGTGAGATGTTGTTGAGGTTGAGAGCGTCCGAAGTCCTAAAGGTGGCCGGTGCGTTTGTTCCAGTTCAGCCTTGTTGGGGCCGAAGGAAGGGGGCGAGTCAGTGACGGTGGCCGTGGCCGCTTCGGATTCGGACGATAAAAAAAGTAGATGGGTACGCTGGTACGATTTCGTGACAGGATGGGGCGCGGTGCAGAGTATCGAAGTACTCCCACGTGGCGGATGCGCACTGTGACGGGACACTTCGAAGTATTGGACCACGGTTGCTGCTTCCTATCGCTGACCTCGCGTCTAATGTCATCTTCCGCAACCATCACCGATCCGAGTGCGTCCATCCTTTCTCGTCATGGCAAACACGCACACATCTGTCTCGCTCTTTCACCGACTGGACAAAGCTCGTTGTCACGCAGGTCGACTGCAACATCTGACGCGAAGACGCATTTTCGGGGACCCCTTTCCGCATTAGGCAGGAGCGAGGCTCCATCCTTGGATGTTCTGTCTTGTCCTTCAAAGCACCTCATTTTCAAATGACCAGATCTTTATTCGTCCCAACACAATCGGGCGGAAGAGCACGTTTTCATACGGTCTGTGATTTCCACAATCCTTGCTCGTGTGCCGAGGAAGCATTTGGGCATTTTCATGGCCAAGTATGGATCGCGTGAAACTCCAGTTGGTTTTTCCCTTCATCACACTCTACGTCCTCCAGATTCGCTTGGTTCGGAACAACTTCAAGCTGATCGCAGATTTCGACCTTTGGACCGACCGGCGACTCAGCTTCTATGGGGCTTTACTAGCTTTGTCCCTCGAGGACCTGATGGATTCGAAGGGCGAGCAAGACTAGATACCCCCCTTGATGAAGTTCCTCTCGGCGAGACAAAATAGCCAACAGCGTACCAGCACCTTCGTCAGGTCGAAACCGAACTTTGCAACCATTTACAACTGAATCTGGCTTGATCTTCTCAATAGAATTCGAATCGTCAAAGAAGCTCAACTCTTGAACTTTCCCTGAAACTTATGACTGCGGGCTGAAGATGTGGCCGGAGCCGGCTCCGTTCTCACCTTGGAGCAATATCCACTGCTCGGCCCGACAAGTCAAACTGTCTTTGAGTCATACGTACGTCGAAGGAGAAGCTGTCGTGCGGACGAATTATCCCCGACAGTCAATGGCCGAAACGGCAAGCGCATATTGAAGTCTGTCTCCAAGAAAAGCTGCCGACCTCATCGGCCGCGCGGGTTCACGGAGATCGACAGCACGAACGTGGCGTCCGAGGCGTCTCATCGCCACACAACAACTACAATAGTGCTACGAGGCTATCTTTTGAGCTCCTACTCCGACCCGTCCGAGCCTCAGCCGCATCCATATCGTCAGACGAAGGATGAAAAATTTCGGGTGAAGTCGCGACGTTGGACTTTTGTCCAGAGGTGCACAGCTCCTCAAGTGGAGCACGTTCCCAATCACCTCATGAAGCAGAGCACTACCCCGAAGACGCAAGCATCACGCAAGCGACGTCCATCCTGAGACCCGATGTCGACGATCACGTCAATCTTCAGCCAATCACTCAAAGAGCATCATGTCATTACGCTAAGAAGGCTAACCAATCCACTTGCACATCGACACACAACTGTCAAACCATGGCAGGTATCGCTGATAACCGCAAGCTCCAACGCCCCTCCTCTCCACCGAATAGCTTGTCGAGACCCACACAATCACGTCCGTCATCACGACGACGCACCAGGAGAATCGCTCAGCGTCGTGGCATCGACTCAAGCGAAGCCCCGAAGACTCTTTTGTACAAAACGCCAGCCCACCTGGCGGCACGCCTCCGCATTCCGCCTACATGCGAAGGTTTCCAGCGCCCGTTGACAAAAGACCTGGCAAAGCCATCAGATCGGCAATCGCCAAATCACCGCTTGTGGCCGCGGCTGCGCGGGCGGAACCCTCCTGCCCTCTTGCCGCACGTGCTCAATCGCTACATTACCGGCGGGATGGAAAGTCTTCTTTAGACGAAGGTGGATCGCTGCTGACGTGGCGGTGGGAGAGACAGGAGGTGAAAGGGGGGGGGTTGCGCGTGGGGGTGCGAGGTTCGCGAGGAGGCTTGCGAGGCAGGCTCACGAGCCTCGCTGCGAGAGCCAGCGTGACTGTAAAGTTCAATGGCAACTGCCGACTGCGCCCTGCAGCGTCTTCAGCTCGCCAACCCGCATCGGCAATGCATGCGCCAGCGAGGCCGGGGCGAAACATGGCCGATCAGCCACGTCGCGCGGCGGGCGTGCTCGTGGGAGTATCGGCACGAGTTCCTGATGATGGCTCCCCCCATACGTTACCCCATGTGGCATGCGTTGTGCCGGCGTTGGTGGTATTGTGTGCTATGCGTTGGCTGCATGTGGGAGACGCGTGCATACGAGGTGCTGATCGCGGCGCGCTGATCAATGGGAGAGGATGCGGTGGTAGAAGTGATGCATGGCGAAGGGGGCTGTTCGCCAGCAACACATTAGTGGTAGTAGTAGATGTAGCAAAGGGACAACAATTTCCCCCTGAGTGCAAGCCCCCATTCATCATAACCCGGCCTGAGTATTTCCACAATGGCGCCCCCCTTCTCAAACAATGCTCGATTCGCTCGATCAATCGCTCTCAAGAATGTAGGAGCTAGGTCCGTAAGCCGCGAGTATCTACTCTTCAACACCCGCCTCATCTGCATCGACCTCGATGCTTTCCCCCAAGTCCGAGTGCCCCTCCTCCCCGTCTTCGCCGTTCTCGAGCTTCACCGGCTGGTCGAAGTCGAGCTCGTTCTTCTCTCGCTCTCTCATGGATGAGCCCATCTCCCGCAGAAGCCTTTCGTCCTCAGCCTCGGTCTTCGCCTCATTCTGCATTAGACGCTTCGCGTCCGTGATGCATGCCTCCACCCATCTCTCCAGCCGGGAGTTGTCCACGCGATCCTGCAGCTGCTCGCCTTGCGTGCGGTTGTCCGCCACAATTGGCATGACCAGCTCCGGGTTATATGGCCAGCGGTGTGAAAGCTCTTGCAGGGAGCAGCCGGCGCCCACGCAGTCGGCGGGCCAGAGCTGGCGCACGGAATGGCGGTCCGCAAAAAGGTGTTCACGATAGCTGTAGAATAGAGTGCGCCAAAGAGCTGTGGCGCGTAGGACTTCGTACACATCAGCATCGAGCTCCTCGTTCTGTCGTTGCGCAAACTCCTCGTTCAGCGCGTGCCAGTCGTCGACGGAATAACAACGCTTCCAGATGAGGCCGAGCAGAGTTTCGAAGCGTCCTTGAGGCAGCGTCGGAGCGACGAGGTCAAGAGCTTTGAGCGCCCAGACAAATTCTTGCCCGCGCAGGTTGTAGTCTGCCTCGGGAACGATGTGAGGGTCCATGAGCGTGAGCAGGTCGATCAAGTCGTCCAAGGGCAAGATCTTGTGGTTCAGCAGCCGTTCCACGTAAGTCTCCAGCATCTGCCGCAGAGCATGGAGATCTTCGATCGATTGCCCGACCTTTTGCATCGCGACCTCCACCTCAGCCTGACGGTCGATGCACGATTGTACCTCGGGGGTGATGTGCCTACAGACGCGCTCCTGGATTTTCGCCAGATCCAGCCAATGCTGCATTAATGACTGCCCACCCTTGCAATCTTCGTTCTCTGGCTTGTCTTCCTCCGCGGCCATGAATGCAAGTTTCGCCATGGACAATTCCACCTTCTGCGCCCAGAGCCCGTCCTCCTGCTCCCGTGCCGCATATCTTAAATTAGCCCCGGCGAGTTCGAACGTGTCGTTTGCAAGGACCTCGTTGATCCAGGCCATTCTCGCTCTCCGCTCATCGGCCCGCAAGTATCTGGTCAGCGCATCTGGCCAGTTCTCCTGGGCATCACGAAGCATCAGTCCCGCCGTACTGCCCGAGAAGCCTTCATCAAAGTACGCGTCGGCCCAAGCCTCACCAAAGCGCTCGAAGTACCTGCCCACGCGCGCCGTGAGTTCGTCAATTCTTGCGAGGATAGCACTACGGGACTCTTCGTCATGCCCATCGGGCGCGTGGAGGGCGCTGATGGCATACTGCATCTCTCCCACGACAATGTGAGTGAGTGTATCCATGTCTTTGAACCTCTCCGCGAGCTTCAACCCCTGCTCCGTTTGCCCGAGGTTAGCAAGCGCACGGAGCTGGTCATGACGAGTTTGGTCGTAATTGTGTTGCAGAGCCGCAGCCATGTGCTTGTCTTGCTCTCTGGGCCGCGAACCAAGCCAGTGGATCCGCTCCTGATAGATGAGGCATAGAAGTTCGACGAGTCGTGGGTTCAGGCTGCTGATATGGCGTATCAGCTCCAGGGAAGCAGCCTGGTCAGCCTGATCATCTCTTTCAATTCTGGTGTACACTTCTGCGGCGAACTCGCGCGTCTGATCGGCGAGTTTCACGACAGCTTTGAGCATGGTTTCTGTCGATGTCCAAAACTCAGGCAGTTGCATGTATTCCACATCGTCGGTTAAGACTCCATCCGCCATGACTTCCGGATTGATGCCGTACAGCGATGCGTCTCGGAGCCTGAATGCGAAGACAGTCTCCATTGCCTTGATCCATAGGTCATTCCCCTGCCACAGCATCTGGAGTTTCTTCTCGCCAGTATTGCTGGCATCCTGCCGTAGAAAATGGAGAACCTGTTGTGTTTGAGGGAGCAGGCGCTCCAGGTTGTGCAGGTTGTGAATGAAGAAGTCGCGAACCACTTCTCCGGAGTCGCTTCCCTCAAGCTCAGCGCAGACCTCATCCAGGATTGTCCCGGTGCGCTTGATCTGACTGGTCTCAGAAACGTGGTATTCGAAGGCCTGCCACATTGCTTGACCTGCTGCGACTTTTTCGGCATCCCACAACAGCCGCCACATGGTCCTGCTCGAAAGAGCCGGGTAGTTTTGTCGCACGAAAATCACAAGCGCTCGCAAAGCCTGGACCTTGAGCAGAAGATGCGTATCAATGGACGGCGGTGTCGTCGAGATGAAAGGCGACGTGGACTTCAAGACCTCTTCGCTGAGCTGCAACGCGGCTGCCTCTACGTCGTCGACAGAGTATTTGCTCAGCATCCTTCGAGAGAAATCAAGAATATTGTGCTCCTGAAGGGCGCCATGGAAGACCGCCTGCTCCATTTTGCTCTTGGTGGATATTCTCGACTCTTGCTCAGTGGTTTTCGGATCCGCCGCGGACACGCGAACCAGTCCAGCGCTTTTGACAAAAGCAAGAGCTGATGCGTATCCACCGCGAGCCTCTTCCTCGCAAGCGCCGAGAATAGAGTATTGGTTGCCTGGCTGGAGAAAGACGGCATCTTCAAAAGCTTCTGGCTGCACGTATGAGGCATGCAGCTGCGCTTCTGGTGTATCGGTGGCCACGTCACTCAATTCGAGGAGGACTACAGCGTCTTCAAAAAAGACCATGGCCGTGTGTTTGGGCTTCGAGAGCAGGAGCCTGGGTTTCTTCTCGGCCTCATCTACTGTGTTCTTCTGGTAGGTGTCCAGCTGCAAAACGCGGTTGATAGTTACCTCTTCGCCCTCGAAGCCGATTTCGAGAATCATGTGCTTGTGGTTGCCCGGTGCGCCAGTCTTGAGCAGGAGCAGGAGCTCGATGGGGTGCTCCGACCCGAATGTGGTCACCTCACAAGTCTCCACTGGTCCCTCCAAAACCACAAAGTCCAGCGCCATCAAGCTTTCCAGTTGCCCTTGCGACTCTGCAGCCTCCAGATCCAGCAGCTCTTTCTTGATGGCCTCCTTGAACTCAACCGTGCCTCTGAAGGTGTACCGCCCGTTCCAATCCAAGTCCCACATCTGAAGCTCGGCTTGTTCGGTGAGTGATAGAACCTGCATCTGCCCCTTTGTTCCCAATGGTCTGTTATGCACCGCTGCCACGTCTCTCTTCCATGCGCCTCCACCCAGAAGTCCAAGGAAGCTCCCGAGCATGCCATTCGAACCCTGATCCGCGGCGCGAAGGAACTGAGTAGACACTCGCGCTTTCCCTTGGGCATCTCGCAAAGCCACTTGCGCAATACGTCCGGAGCTAAGGACGATCACGAAGCCCGCGTGATCCGCAGATACCAGCTCGCTCACTGTCTCGCCAGAGAAGAGGCTTCCAAGCGAGCCTTCAATTCCGGTGCTGCTCTCTTGAAAAAGTCCCAGCGAAGCTGCACGTTCGACAGACTCGTAGAAGACGACCTTGCCTGTTGTCGAGGACACGAGGACCAAGCCAGTCTCTGCGCTCCCTGCACTTGTAACAAGCGATCCGTGAGGGAGAGGATCGCTGGCGCGCACTTTGAAGGGCACATCGAATACGCGTGGATTGCTGACAGGTGTGTGTGAAGTGTAGTCCCATATATAGGCTCTTTCGCGCGTGATGGCCAGCGCATGATGATCCGCACCGAGGCTCCCTCTATACTCAATCCCTTCTTTGCGCACTTCCCTCGGCGTGCTGGGGAGCATGCGCACAACGTAGCGGCTGTTCTGGGTCATGACAGTCGCGCCATCCCCTCTAGTGCCAGTGCGCTTGACCGCGACCTTCTTTTTCTCCCGTAAAGGCATGTCAATGTCCATAGCCGCGACACCGGGCGCCATGCTCTCCTTCTTTGGTCTGCCTCTTGCACGTCGTGATTCGATGCTCGCTGTCGGCGTGTGGTTGGCGTTCCCGTTCATTTTGGGCACGTCCGGGATCTCGAGAGTGCCGTTCATCTCCTCGTCGTGTTTCGGTGGGACGAAGCTGTCTTCGCTCACTTTGCTACGCTTTCGTCTTGGCGCGCTTTTGATGCTTTCCCCATCGCTCTGTCGTTGTCGTCGACGCGGGTTGCGCGCGGTGGACCGGAGGGCGCGTTCTGTGCCTGGTGGCTCGGGAGTATTTGAATGCGACATGCGTCCGGTGCAAGGAGTAGCGCAGCAAGGAGGACAGCTGCGCCAAGTTGGTGGGAATCTGGATGGAATGGGGGGAAGTGGATTGTGAAGAGCAAGGGCGATGTTTACTGCTGGAAGCTCCAAGTTTGGTTTGGCCTTTGAAAGTTGCAGGCTAACTTCTTTCGGCCGCTTAACCCCGACCACACGCCAAGAGATGGTCGAGTGAACAGACGAGACAGGCGAGACAGGCAAATACAGATCGGTCGTTTCGCTTAACATCACTGTATTTTCACTTGGGAGAGATTGTGCACAACTCATATTTTAAATCAGCCCTAGTCGCGGGTCCGTCATTTCTCATTCCTGCATAATACTCTATCGGCTCATGATCCATCATAAGCCGTCACAACGCGTCCCATCTAAAGCTGCACGTCGTTTTGCACCAGCCGTACCTCCTCGCCAGGTTTAAACGCTGGCAGGCCAATGTACGGGCATCCATCACATCTGAAGGCGTCACCCAATGCGCAGTTTCCGCATGATCCCACTTTGCCTTGCACCGTGAAGTCTACCTCGGTCAGATCATCGGAATTGAGCTTCGCTAGGTTGGCGTCGGCATTTTCGCGCTTCGCCTTGTCTTCTGCGTTCAGTTTCTCAGCAAGACCACAAGAGCAGTCCTTGCATGCGCGGCGCCGCTTGGTGGTAGGTTTGCATGCGTCCGCTGTGAATGAAGAGTTAGTGGTGCCTAGTTGCTGGCGTCTTGCAGAGTAATCTTACGGATGATGATAGGCTTCTGCCTGTCCTCCTCGGTCAACAGCGTTTCGGGATCGATCTTCTCAGCCCTCGCCAGCTCGTCGTCATCCGGAAGATCTATGTCGTCGTCGAAATCGTCGTTGGTTTCCACGAACCCAACCCCCGCTGGCGTCGAGCTTAGGGGCCCACCCGCGTTCATCTGCTGGTTTGGACCACCGTTGCTCTTAGAAATGTCGACGCTCTTTCTCTTCGCAACGTTCGCAGCCTCGACGCCATTCGCAGGCACCGCAGCGGCATTGGCCTTCTTCCTCCCAAGACTCAACGAGACAGTCTGATTTGCGGCCATGTCCGGTTTCAGCATTCCGTCGGTGTCCCCCTTCGTCAACCCAGCCAGAATCGCCTCAGTCTGCTCGCCTCCTGTGTGCGCTCCGAATCCTCCGTCTTGTGACTTCAATCTCCCGCCAGCCTTCATAGCAGACACTATGCGCTCCATTACTTCGCGACTGAGTAGGCGCGAGCTCTCGCTTCGCGACCCGTCCACGTCTGTCAGGAGCAGGACGACATCGTAGGTGGCAGCGGGGAGGGAGACCAGACCCATAGCAAGGCGGTCGAGCATCTGGAGGTCTGTGAAGCTTCTGTCATAGGCTTCGGCGGTGGCAGCAAGGCTCTCGGGATGAGCAGATACCGAAGGGGGGGCAAGTAAAAGGGTTCGCTGTGAGGTTTTGGCGGGGGTGGCGGTGATGGTGGTGGGCATGTCGAAGTCGGGTGTACTGTCGATGGTCACTGCCGGAGCCATGTTTGCGGTGGTTCGAGGTGTTCCAGCGATGCGATTTCGAGCGAAATAAGAGTCGAAGAGGTCGTGTTTACTCGGTCGCACGGTGTTCTCCACGACGTTCTCTGCTCGCTTCTGACAAATGGACCCTCCCTCATAGGTGACGTCTTCGGCCGATACCGGAGAAAGCCGGAGAAGCGAGAAGCCGCCGAGGCTGCGTGTGGTTCACCACATCCGCAGGGCGTCTGGAACTGACGACCACATGCTGCCTTGCTATCCGCCTACTTCTAGTCAAGCCGATCGAACCCCAGTGTCCCTCTCCTCGAGCTTTCCCGTCCGCTCTGCCCTCATTGCATTGATTTGGCTGCGGATATTTGATGAGCGAGACAGTTGAGCGATTCTCCATTCATTTGGCGCAATAGACGATCGCGTCCTGGCTCGAGCCTGGCCTTCCTGTCAACGACCAATCGCCGGCAGGCGTTTCGCACGTTCTCACATTGTGCCTGCAGAGCACCTTGCGACCCCTTCACTTCAAGAATCCATGACGAAGGTCTTTTGGGCAGTCGTCGATTGAGGTCCACACTCTAGACTGCGACCATGTTGTCGACCCGCTGGCCAGCGATTTCATACAAAGCCTTTTTTGCCCTGCTCTTTGCTCTATCAGCTCTGCTTTACTCCCTTCCAGCCATCATGCCTTTTCTGAGAGAGGTGTGCTTATTCCTGACTGCCTTGCCCTTCATACCACTTAGTAGCACACGATCAACACACGGACAGCGTGGTGTCAACGTAACGTGCGGCTCCACGCAGAATGCAAATATCTTGCTGCAATGGCATCAACCAGCAAGCACAAAGATCAACGATCTGTCGTCGGCACTCGAGAGTGAAGGCGTCTACGGGTTCATCTTCAACTCGAGCCAAGGCTCCCTCGACACTTACAACTGGTGCAACATGCCACATACGAACCCGTTGACCTACCCCAAAGCATCCTCTGACTTTGAACTCGAATATGTGGAAGTCATCCACAGGCATCACAAACGAACACCGTACGCGAGTAACACCTTCCCGGAGGAAACGTATCCATGGAACTGCGATGAAGCAGCTCTCACCTTCGGCGGGAAGCCTATCAACCCCTATGGAAATGACTCGGCCGCAACCTACTGGGACGTGTACACCTCTTCTTCGAATCTTCTGCAGCCAGATGGCTTTAATGGCACCTGTCAATTTCCCCAAATTACGCGAGAGGGCCTTGATGATAGCTGGCAACACGGCGTCGACCTGAAGGTGGTCTATCACGACCTGCTGGGCTTCTTGCCGGCGGACTACAGCCGCGGCGCTGTCTCGTATCGAGTGACCAACAATGTGATTACTTCACAGGTCGCATCGATGCTGATTGCGGGCATGTACCCTGCTCAGGCTAGCCTGGACACGGCTCTGCTGATCCAGCCGGACAGCATCGACTCCTTGGAGCCTTCCTACTCCTGCCCTTATTCCAGCGATCTGTTCGATTCGTACGGCTCGGGTTCGTCCTCGCCGGGGTGGCGTGGGCACATGGATCGATCAGCGGTCCTGAAAACTCGTCTCGACTCAGTCTCCGGCGTCGATCCAAATGATTCAGGATGGACCATGAGCTGGGATCACTATTGTAGGATCCCGCCCTTGTCTAAAGGCTACTATGGTGCTGACTATCTTGCAGTTGACAATCTATCGTCACGACTCTGTCATTCTAAGCCACTACCTTGCAATGCGAACAACAGCAGCAAATGTGTCAGCATGGCCGAGGCCAACGAGGTCTTCCGTCTGGGCCAGTACGAGTACAGCTTCATCTATAGAGACAATCAGCAGTCTCTGCCGGCAAGCGTCGCTGGCTACGGAATCTGGATAGCCGAGCTGGGGCAGAACATCCGTCAAGCGATGGAGCCTGTAGGTTCCCAGTCGCCTGAGAGCCAGAGCTCCACCACAAAGGTCAAGTACAGACATAACGTTGCGCACGACGGATCGATGTCTCGTCTGCTCTCGATTCTGCAACTTGACGAGATGGTCTGGCCGGGCATGGGGGCCGAAGTCGTGTTTGAGCTCTACAGTAAAGCTAGCTGCTGGTATGTGAGAGTGCTTTGGGGTGGGCAGGTCATGAAAAGCTCGCACCCCGCCCTGGGGCATATGGACATGCTGCCCGTTGACCATCTCTTGTACTATTTTGAGGGGCTTGTCGGGCCGGAGGCGAGCAAGGTACCGAGCTTGTGTGTACGAGATTAGAGAAGAGGGTGCAGAACTCACACAATCGAGGCTTGGCGTTCAGCTCCTTCCTAATGGGGTAAGTTACCTCACGAGACGATACTTCCAACCAACCAGCTACATGCCCAACATGAGCTATCGCTCGTCTTACTTTCGGTAAAAATCAATAGACCTTCTAGTACCGTCTGTCAGGCCTTGATGCGTAGAAAGTGAGAAGTCGGGCTTTCGAATATCCACTTGCTTGTCGCTCGAACGCAAACTACAAACACAAGATTATATTTTTTCTTACATATACATTCGATCATACCCAACGCTGATTCTCGCTGACACTTTGGGGATTAATGCTATAAGGGTAATGGATCAACCGCTTACCCAGCATCGCAATAAGCAATGTTGCTACCAAGAACTCATTGGCTACGTGTCAACAGGCGCAATGCCTTGCGTCGAGAACCAACATCTTCCCAGCACATCTCAGTCTATTGCATCGAGTTGGTCTGCTCACCCCACTCTGCAATGCAGTCCAAATTTGCAATCCTGGCCTACAGGCCGATTGCAAGACGGGTTGTTACTCTGGCCCATGAGGCGAGATATACCTGCCGTAGCAGGCTGTTGGAAAGGATCGATGCTGATTACTTCCCGATCAAGGGCTGCTTATTCTCCACTACTCAGAAAGCCGTCCTCCTCATTATCCACAATCTGTTCCAGCTAATCAGACAATTTCAAAACTCATAAGGGTATCGTCAATCCCGAACGCCTCAGCTCCGGCCCCGTGGAATCGCAAGTCACTAAACCGAAGCAGCAGCCACAAAAGCATCCACAGCCGCGCCCTGCGAGCTCGCTGTCGCATCGCCGCCCTCGCCCTCGGCATCCTGCCACTCAGGCCCAAAAAGCCCCTCGCTCCTGCCCTCGCCATGCTCCGCCCACACCGCGCCCGCATTGTTTCGCAGAAACTCGGCATATCTCTCCTGCGGAGCCACGCGCTGCAACGCCGCCAGGTTGCGTACGAATATGCCCTTGAACATCGCCGGCGTAGGGTTCGCGCGCAGCGGACCGCCCCACTGGTTCTCCTCGAGTATCCCGTTGTCGGAAGTCAGGAAGCCGAGCGCAGTGTCGACGATCTTCGCGGCCGTGTCAAGGTGCGAGGGGTCTGACGTGAGCTCGGCGTACTCGACAAGCGCGCCAGTGATGACGCCCTGCGTGTAGGTGAAAGCGGGCCCATGCGCGTGGTTGCAGTCGGGGAGGTTGAGCGAGTCGTTAAAGAAGCCCTGGTCGTTGTGCAGAGCCGAGTCCATGAGCCAGGCATGCTGCTCGTCGGCGTTCTGCGCGTACCAGCCGTGGCGGTGGGGGACGCGGTTCGCGAGCGCCGCCGCGACGGAGAAGTACAGCTGGTTGGTGATGGCGTTGATCTGGGGCGTGATGTTCTCGCTGCCAGCGCGCATCCACCAGTAACCGCCGCAGGGCCCGCGCGGGGCGCCGTGCATGTCCGAGAAGAGATTCTCGGCTTCGGTCAGGAATTTGCGGTCGCCGGTGGCGTCGTAGACCCGGATCCAGGCTAGGGCCCACCAGGCTTCGTCGTCGAAGTAGGCGTTGAGGAAGTTGCCGCCGTAGGCTTTGCGGGCCTCGATAAACGTCGTTTCGAATATGGGGAGGGTTTGCGGGAGAAGGGCTTCGGGATCGAAGAGGGTGAACTCGGCAAGGGTCGTAATAACGTTGCCGCTCTGCCACCAGAGGTCTTGCCAAGTGCCGGCGTCACGGTCCCACCATTTCTGGTTCAGCGCGTTGATGGCGACCGCTGCGCGGCCGAGGTTAGTCGGCGCGGCGAGTTGTGCGGCTGGGAGTGCTGCCGGCGCATCTAGCGCAACTGGCAGCGGGAAGGAGGTTGTAGAGAGAGGGAGGGTAAGAAATAGTGCCGTCGAGGCAATGAAGTTGGACAGTAGATGCATAATGGACATCAGATAAGAAGGTAACAAGGCACTATGTGCAAAATGAATGGCAGCTTGAAGGAAAAAAGTGGACAATAGAAAAAATGAGAATGGGCTGCGACAATGGTAGAAATACTCACCCAAAGCACTTCAGTCCTTATACAAAGATAGCAAACCGGACAAAGCACGGCACCCAGTGACCAGAGCGCTGCCACCACTGCCCAGCGGAGGCAAAGATGCTCCACTCGGCCTTGACCGAGGGGCCTATGCCGTGGAGAACCCATGATATGCCTCTCGGCGAGAAACATCAAACCAGCGCCGTTTGCCTAGCATCCTCGCTATGTTTGGCGGCACAAAAGTACGGACCGATTTGCCAGCACCCACGCACGGGGCTGACACAAAGCGTGTCCGAGAACCATGCGCCAGTGGATCGGCGGGGAGGAAGATCCGGAGGGCGTCCATCAAGCAGGTCGTGCTGGATAGCGGCGTTGGCAGTGCCGGGCGTGTCGCGCAGAGTTCGCACGTGCGGCTGGCACGCGAACAGTGCGCTCGCCAATGGAGGCGAAACGCCGCCACGGCGGTTTTGCGCTGGCGCTCTCCCCTAGGCGCGCAGGATGGAATGGGGACCGCGCCTGACCAAAGCGCGAAACGAAAGTCGGCTTTGTTCCCACTTCTTATTTACTGTAGCACCTTTGTCCAACAGCGCACGCCGTGGCGGCGCTTCGGCGTGAGAGAGGGTGGCAAGCTCGTTGTTCTCATCATTTGGCGGATCGCTTGAGGTTGAAGTGACGTTAGGATCTGAGGGCGCCTATCCCCGCGCTTGACCAATGCGAGACTAGTGCGGCTCCTTTTGTTCCTCGAACATCAACGCGTTTCACTCTCCTACATTTGGAGCCACGTTGAGCCATCCGTTGCGAGAGACGTAGCAGAACCGTCGCTTGCTGCGCTGGAACAAGCGAAAGTGCAAAGATGGCTGCGCTTGGACCGGATTGCTAGTATCGGTCCATGCGCTCAGCAGTACATCTTTGCCGCGGACCCGGCTGTCTTGTGAAGCGAGAACAACATTGATCTTAATCAGTACGAGTCTTGCAAGCAATACATGTAGTTCTGATGCGGATCAAGAAGTTCTTCACGTGCACGATTACCACATAAGAAGAGCGTGGAAAACGTCGTAGCAAACGCTGATGTATGCAAACTGGTCTACACGCCTCAATGCCCGTTGTCAGGCGCCTTTCTCTGTAAAGTACATGCACGAATTTCCATCACAATTTGCTCTTCGCCTTCCCAACGTCCTCCCGCTTCTTGAAAAGCGTCGAGCTGTCCGGGTAGGGATCGACCGTAATCTTGTTCAGCGGGTTCAACTCGCTCGCCCGGTAGAACATGTCCTCATACACCTTCCCGTCCTTCCTCCCAAGAGAGCTGTCCAGCTGCCAGTCCGGGAAGTCCCAAGAGTCGACCAACCGCAATGCATGCGGCCTGATCTCCTCCATCAACTTCATCACGGCACTGGTGCGCGCCAGTTGAATCTGCCGCACCGTCGTCGCCGACGACGTGTAGAATTCGCTCGCCTCCTGCTCGAGCGTATGCAACGCGTGCAGGCGGAAAAGCTTGTGCAGCAATGCCAGCGTGGGTTGGTCAAGGTCGTTTGACGGCGACTGCAGCGTCTCGTAGAAGTTCTTGACCACCATGTACTGGCTGTGCGCACGGCTAAGCCGCCAAAAGTCCACGAGCAATGCATTCCAGCTCTTGCCCTGCTCGTCGCGGTGGCGTAGGGCCTCGAAGGTGAGAAAAGCGCTGCGCCAAGCGAATGCAGACACGATGTCTGCATCGTTGCCTAGGACGTCGAATGCCGCGCCCTGGTCCTGGCGCGACAGGAAGTTGGCCAGAATCGCCGTGGCGTCGTTGGTCGGCTGGTTGCCTTTGATCACGCTGCGCGCGGACTTGAGCATGTAGCGCGCCACCTGCTGCGTGAGCATGTAGTTGTCACCTTCCCACGTTGTCGTAGGTAGGTACGTGGCCCATTGATCTCCGATCCCGGCGAAAGACGAATAGCCGTGGCCACCGCACGCGCGACGACAGGTCTCGAGGCCCTCGGCTGCGATGGAAGAAGCCAGCGACTTGAGGCCGCAGCTGGTGGCGTGCAGATCCGCAAGGAGATCGGAGCCGGCGTTGGTCTCTTCGGGGCCAGGACCACGCTCAGGCCCGCTGGCCTTGCCGACGTCCTGGGACATTTTTGCCTGGTTGGCTGAGTAGAGCGCCATCATGCCTTTACCGGTGAAATGTAATGCAAAAGAATTAGCGAGCGCAGTAAGTATTCGCATCTTTTCTCGTTAGCGACGAATGTAGCGTGGGTTGACGTAGCGGTTTGTTACTTACCTGCACGGTGGTGTAATTGAGGACTTGGTTCTCGCCCTTCTGCCATTCCGGCGCGTCGCGGTCTTGGAACTGGCGTCGGATGACGGCATAGCGGGTGGCAATAGTGACACCGCGGGCTAGCACGCTGCCAGCTTGCATGACGATGGTTGACCGCACCCATGTGAGCGTGCCAAAGACGAGGCTGGGAGAGGAGGGGCGTTTGTACACGCTTTCCTTATGATCAACTGACGAGTAGCGTGCCAGCATAGAGATGTGGGGCACTTTGACCTTGTTGAACAGGAGATAACCGTTGTCCATGGTGTTGTAACTGTTGTTCTCGTTAGCGACGAATCTAGAGTGGGCAGACGTAGTAGATGGTTCCTTACCCAACCTTCGGGCCAATGTCTCCGATGTGGATGTTCTCCAAGGGTTCGTGGGTCTTCATATCCCTGATCTGAACGACGAATGGATGGGGGCCGTAGGGCTTACCCTTGATGATCAGTTGCGCCATGACCACGGCGTAGTTTGCTGTCCTCCCCAGAGAGCCGATCCACCATTTCGACGCTGTCAGAGTTGGCGAATGAATGGTAAAGGTCTTGTCTTCAGCATTCCACGTGGCTGTAGTCTCCAGCCCCCTCACATTGCTTCCGTGTCCCAGTTCCGTCTGCGCATAGCATCCAATGTAATTGTACGCCTGTGCTTCCTTAAGATAATGCTCGTGCTGCTCCGGCGTACCCTGATCCCTCAACGTGATCAGAAACATGGACTCATGCAGTCCGTATGGACCCGGCTCGGCGATCAGATCGTTGGCCACCATCTTGTCATCCTGTGTCCATTTGTGCTGCACTGCCAGTCTCCTCAGCTTCTTCGCACGCGCCAGTGCCGTTTCGAACTTGTCGACTCGGCCCGCAAAGTAGTTCTCGCTCTTGCTAAACGTCGCATCGTTCTCGAGGATTTTCAAAACCCGGTACTTGCGCTCGAGACCCTCCTGGGAAAAGAGGAAAGTAGAGAGTTGATCAACGTTGACATCGGACTTGTTGCGCTCCTGTTCCAGAAGCTGACTGCCCGGCGGCCCTGCTGGCTTGAGATCGCGGACCCACTGGGGGACTTTGCTGGTCATTTTGATAGCGTTGCTCGATGATATATTGAGGTGAGGTGGATGGGCGGAACAAAGAGGATATGGAGGCGAGACGACGACTCGCTCACATGTTGATCTTCTCGTCTTCGGCTGGCCGGCTGGAGTTCGACATGGAGCCTCGCAGCCTCGGTATTTCCTATCCGGGAAGGTATCGCGATTATCTGATCGTGCGAACGCTTATCTAAACGTCATCGAATATCGGCAAGATCCGTCAATTTCTGGGGTGTTCAAATGTTGTAGCACGCGCAGTGACGTGGGCACAAACATGTCACGTCGCGTCTCTTCTTCTCTTCCATTTGTCTGCTCCTATACATACAATTGCGGAAGAGCATACTTCGCATCATGTCCTCCCGTGCATTGCGTAAGGTCCAACGGGAGCGGGAGGAGCAAGAGCAAATAAATAAGCTCAAGGAACAACATGAGGAGAGCGAAGAGGAAACGCCGAACCCTCCCACGAGGAAGGGCGCGTTTGCTATGCTGAACCAGCATGGTGATGATGAAGAGCATGATGCGGACGCAGCAGCAGATCACGACACGGCCGAAGAATCAAGACCGAACGCATCATCAAAAACCAAAAAAAAGAAGAAGAAGAAGAAAGGCAAAGCTGAACGTGGCGAAGAAGCAAAGAACACGGCCGGGGATGAGGAGCTGGATGAGATCGACAAAGCTTTGAAACAACTCTCAACGAACGGCGACGCTTCGCGCCCGGCAACAACGAGCGTGGGGGCGGATGCCACAGTGGACGAGACATCCAAACTCCTCGCAATTGAAACCACCCATCTTCATTCTCAGAACGAAATCCGACGGCTATTTGGGAGAGCTGCTCTCGAACAGAACGACGACGAGGACCAACCACCACAGAATGCAAATGGCGGTGGAAACAGACGGCAACAGCGACAAATTCAACAAGCAGGCCTGGCACAAGCGCTGCGAGGACAGCAGGGAAGAGGTGGAGGGCTCTCATCCATGGTTCTGCGAAGGAATATTTTTATCCAGGGCAAGGATGACTGGCCACAGGCTGTAAGCGGGCTGGCAATGGAGGTGGAAGAGAGAAGACCTGATGGAACCGTCCTCTATCGCTTTCTGCACAACCCCAAGTATCAGTCTGCCCAGCGGCAGTTCGAGAGCGCGGTTGAGAGCATGGATCCAAATCGTTTGATTTTGCTCCAGCGGGAGCATCTTTACCCTTACCACGTATTAACACTTTTACAACTGAGCGAAGTCGCGAAACACCAGGGCGATCACGCTACTTCGGGCGATCTACTGGAGCGCGCGTTGTTTTCACTTGGCAAAGCAGTCCGCAGCACCTTCTCACTGGCTCTCAGCGAAGGAAAGGCGCGGCTGGACTTTGCGAGGCCAGAGAATCGAGAATTTTGGTTGGCGAGCTGGCGGTATATGCAGAACCTGCATCTGCGCGCGACATGGCGGACTTGCTTCACATGGTCAAAGATGCTCCTCTCTCTAAGTCCGGATCATGACGCCTATGGGCTGTGGCTATCGTTCGACCAGTACGCTCTTCGCTCGAGACAGGACCTTGACTACCTGAACATTAGCCGCAGCGCAGCATTCAAAGCTGTCCACAAGGACATGCCGAATGTCCAGTTCAGCCAGGGTCTTGCGGAAATCCGCGCCGGAAACGCAGGCAAGGGGAAGCAAGCACTGTTCAAAGCGGTTGGCCGTTACCCATGGGTCGCCGCACGGCTGCTTGAAGAAGTTGGCCTGGACCCTCCACCTGCAGTATGGGGCAAAGAACCTCGCACAGACCTGGAGAAGCTCTACACCGAACTCTACGCTATACGCGCCAAAGATCTTTGGAACACACCGGAGACATCCGCCATTCTTCTCGAGATCGCCTCTGCCTTGCCTCCCGACACTCCCGCGGCCCCTCTCGAGGAGGATGAGATCCCGCCGAACGTAGCTCGCCATGTCCTGCTGTCCGAAGTGCCGTCTCTCATCTCTCTGTTGCCTCGACACTATACGACCGCTTTCGCCTCTGTCTCCGACCCGTTGCCGCCGGACAACTCCTATGCATCGTACCTCCGCGAGAGCCAAATCGCTTCTGTCCCGGATATGCTGCAGGAGCTACAGGACCTTCAGGAATTCTTCGCGGAGCTTTTCCCAGGAAGGGAGCTCGACGATGCTCTCGCAGTGGGAGAAGGCGAGAATGGAAACAACGGTGGGGAGGCCATGTGGCAACGAATACGCGAGAGTGGGACGGACTCAAGCTTAGTTTTGAGGAGGATGCGCCGGGTCCCGGTATTGAGGGACCGACTGAATGCGCTGATGGGAGACCAGTTTTGAGGCATTGGGACTCATGAGGACACCCTCAGATTTAGAAAGGCAAGCCTTAAGACTCAACAATAACGAATCGTAAATGGTTGATGCTCTTGTCAGCTCCTGCCGGTCAGACTTTGAACATGACCGTCCTACGTAGAGCACTGATCGGAGCCTTTCGTCCCGTGGCTTGGATAATTGTAAGCTGTGCCTCACCATCCATTCACAAGTGATGCCGTATGTAAGGTGGTATCTCTCCTTGCGCTCGGCTCATGTCCAGCCGCGCGAGCCAAGGCTCCTCAAGCAATGGACAGCGGGGAATCAAGCCGACCCTCGTAGCCGACCCCGCTCGGTGGCCCCAACCGTTCGTTCTCTGGGGAAATGGAAGCGGCCGAACTCGGCGTCGATAGCCGACTATCACGCACGCGCTGACCAAAGAGGAGACCCCAAGAAGAAGGTCGGCCTTCGGTCGGTTGTCCCACGGCATTGGTGTCAAGCTTATTACGCCGATGCACGAAACGACCGTGGTCTCGGCCGCTCGCTCTACAACATCCATGTTACTCACATTGTCTGACCGTACTCCCTCTCCGACATTATAGTAGCAACTTTGTGTGTCTCACGCTGTCGGCCAACTCTTTTCGTCGTGTTCGACTTGAGATCCCACTCCTCTCAACCTAACAACGCCCCTCCACAAAATGCGCTTCTTCAGCGAAAAGGAAAAGGCCCTCGACGAGGCGCCCGAGTACCAGCCACAGAACTACCCCGGCGCAAACGGTCACGACGACACGCCGCCAGAGGCGCTCGACGACTTGCAGGTCGTGTGTCCGCCGCACACGACGGAGAGGAAGCTGATGGCGCGTATCGATTTGCACGTCATTCCGTTTCTCTGCATCCTATATCGTACGTGAAAGGCGCTTCCGGGATGTGTGCGGTGCGTGGTAGCTGATGTTCGGTTCAGTGCTGGCCTTTCTGGACCGAGTCAACATCTCCAACGCCAACATCTTCGGGCTGTCTGAGGAACTCCACCTGGACAGGGACCAGCGTTACAACACCGCGCTTGTAAATCTCTAGCGGAATTACGCGAGTATTGGGAACTGATGTTCGGTCCAGGTGATATTCTTCGTGCCATACGTGCTGTTCGAGATTCCCAGCAACCTCTTTCTCAAGTGGGATGCCCCAAGATTGGACGCGATCAGAGTGAACAAGCGACTGACTCCGAGGCAGGAAATTCAAGCCCCATGTCTGGCTCGCGGGGAACATGTTCCTCTTCGGCTTGACTACAGCCGTGCGTGGCTGCACGAATATTCGGACGAGGGCTCGAAGCTAATCCTCGCAGATGCAAGGATTGGTCCAAAACTACGCTGGATTGTTAGCGACTCGATTGTGAGGTTTCCCAGACCGCTCGGCTGATCGAAGGACCGCAAACTGACCTCTTTTGCCTTCAGCTTCTTGGGCGTCTTCGAGAGTGGGATGTTCCCTGTGAGTGTTGGCGATTCCTTCTCTTTGAGTGCTTGTTGACTGACCATTTCCAGGGCTGTTTTTATTTGTTGTCTTGCTGGTACCGGCGCGGTGAAGCTCAGAAGCGCTTTTCGTTCTTCTTCTCATCAACAACCCTTGCCGGCGCATTCGGTGGCTTGCTGGCCGCCGCCATAGGCAAAATGGACGGACTGCGCGGCTATGCCGGTTGGCGCTGGGTGAAATTCTTACGTCGTAGTTCACCTGGAGTAAACTTGCTAATGCGAAAAGTAGATCTTTCTGCTCGAAGGTGCCCTCACCGTGGCCGTGTCATTCGTCTTTTTCTTTACGCTCCCGGATTTCCCAGAGGAATCGAGGTGGTTGCGCGATGATGAGAAGGCTTACGTCGCTGCCCGCCTGAGGGTCGACCAAGGCGAGTCCGGACGCCAAACTAAAATCACACTCAAAGACGTCGGGAATGTTTTCAAGGATGGAAAACTATACGCTGCAGCGTTCATGTACATGGGTTTGATCGTTCCCGCATACAGCTATGGTAAGACCGTTCCCGTTGCCTTCCCTCGTTGTGTCTGCCAATAACGACGCGCAACAGCGTATTTCGCCCCTGGAATCATTCAAAGCTACGGATATGGCCGTATCGAGACACAGTTGGTTCAACCTGATGGTTCAGAGGAAGCAAAAATCTAACCCCCGAAACCGACTAAGGAGTGTCCCGCCGTGGGCTGTGGCCTTTGGGTTTTGCATGCTCATTGCGACAGCGTCAGACTGGGCCAAACACCGCTTTGCCTTTACGATGGGCTCCATATGCGTCGCCATCGTTGGCTTCGGGATACTCATCTCGGTCACAGACAACACCTCGCTGCAATATGGCGCCCTTTTCCTCGTCACCTCGGGCACGTACACTGCAATGCCGCTCGTCGTTTGTCACGCAATATCGAATTTCGGCAATCATACAAGACGTGCAGTGGGTTCTGGATTCATCATAGGCTACGGGAACGTTGGTGTAAAGTTTGCCCGGTCCCCCTGACTTTGCCATCTAGAGCTAAGCGCTAATACATTGCCTCCAGGGTATCATCGCAACCTTCTCATTCGTTGCGGATGATGCGCCTGAGTACATCCGCGGCTACTCCATCTGCTTGGGCTTCACCGCAATATCCATCGTCGCCACCATCGTGTACGGGGTCATGTGCTGGTGGGCGAACCGACAGCGCGACAGGATGCCGAGGGATCTGTCCCTGACGGCACACGAGAAGGCTAAAATGGGCGACCTGAACCCGGAATATCGATACTTACTCTAGCCAAGAGGGTATTGGGACGTTGAGGGCGCGGGGGGTGGAGAGTGTCTGACGTACTGGAAGAGGGGGCATGAAGGCTGGGGGAGGGAGGACTTCTGAGGTACTTGAGGCGCAACGGATGCATCTCTGAGACCGCAAACAAGAGGTGCCTTTCAAGAAATCAGACAGCAGCGAGCTTTGAGGTCGCTTGCCGACTTCCAATAGCGGCCCGGCCGCCTGGCCAAGCAGGTGGGCTGATCGCATAAGGAGGAAGGAACGACTTTGACCCGCCGTCTACCTGAGAATTCCAGACCGTGCCCAAACTTCCCCTTCCTCACCCCGACATTCCGTAAGCCTCCCCCATCGTCGTTCATGAACTGAGTCCCACGGGATCTCACGGTGGATACCGAAGATCCAAGGCGCTCCGGCCGTGCTCGTAAGCCCGTGAAGAGCTACGCGGATGATTCGTTCACGGAGATGGTGAATCCAAACACCGCCAGTACCAGCACGTCCAAGAGGAACGCCGCGAAGCAGGACGATGACGGCGAGTCGCCCAAGAAAGCTGCGAAGAAGACTACCAAGAAGGCTGCGACGGCCGGAGAC
Source organism: Aeminium ludgeri (assembly GCA_004216415.1). Classification (NCBI taxonomy): domain Eukaryota; kingdom Fungi; phylum Ascomycota; class Dothideomycetes; order Mycosphaerellales; family Aeminiaceae; genus Aeminium; species Aeminium ludgeri. The sequence goes on from SGQK01000018.1 coordinate 41,928, forward strand.
GACAACACCGCGCCCAAGAAGACTGACAGGAAGACTGAGAAGAAGGCCTTGACACACGACGACTTGGACCAGTCGAAGGCCGCCAAACCCGCTAAGAAGAAGGTCCCGGCCGACACCAGCTGGCATGCGAGCGCGGCCTCCAACCGCATCGCCACCGCCAACGCGCGTGTCAAGCCTCTGCGAGCTGGCGAGCAGGAGACCAGACTGAAACCGTTCGGTCGCCTTTCCCATTGCACACCCTCCACTCACTGCGCACCCCACTAATCCATCAGCCCCAGCTACGTCCCCCAACCTCCCTCCTTCCACACCGAGTCCCTCAAGCGCGCCACGACCCAACGCATGTACATCCTCGATCGCACCCGGGGCGTCGAAGCCGCCTGCCACGCCCACGCTCCCGACTGCCCATGGGAGGAGCCCCGCCTCGCCGGCTCCAAAGGCGACGTCTACACCGTCACCATCTCGCACCAGCCCACGTGCACCAGCCCGGTGACCGTCTTCTCGCGCGGCGGCGCCGAGCGCGTGTGGAAGCACGTGCTCTTCGTCCTGCACCATGTGCTCAAAGTCCCCGAGCCCCTGGTGTACCAACGTGCGTTCCTGACGCCGGAGCTAAGGGAGATATTCGACGGTGCGCCGCCGCTGCCTGAGAAAGTTGCGCAGGACCTGGATGGGCGGCGTAAGGAGGTAGACGAGGACTGCCCCGTGTGCATGATGGCGTTTGACGAGGATGAACCGCTGGTGTGGTGTCGGGCGGCGTGTGGGAACAACGTGCACAAGGCGTGTTTCGCACATTGGGCGAAGGCAAAGGCTGGCGGCCCGGTCACCTGCCCGATGTGTCGGTCGGTGTGGGAGGAGGAATAGAGCAAGGTGACGGTGGCGAAGGTTGACGTGGGTGCTGAGATGGGCGTGGGCGGCTACGCTAATGTCAGGGATCAGCTGGACTACGATTGAGGAACGTTGGTGGTCGGGATCGGGCGGGCTCAAGTGTCGACATGTCCATGGTCGAACGTCGGTGGGTTTACGATCGAGCCTGCGTCGCTGCCAGAGGAGCTTCAGAGGTCAGTGTGAGAAAATGCCTCGCGCACTGTTCTCTACCTCTACGAATGCTCTTCGCTTTTCGCTAAAGTCTCTTTCCTGCGATTCAGTAGAAACGGTAAGGCTTTTCCTCTCCCCTCGCCCTCTACGGTAGCCGAGTCAGGAACAACAATGTTTCCGTCGGCTGTCGGGAACCCCAAGCTCACCTCCGCTCCACTCCCATGAACAAGCACCGGCGTACCAGGCGTCTGCCCCTTTGCCTCCGCAGAACGCACCTCCCACGGCCCCTGAAACGTGACCCGTTTCGCAGTCGCGCCCTCCTCACTCACACATTGCCGATACGTACTCAGATCCCACAGCCTCCCCAAGACCCGATCTCTGACCACCACCTCCTCCGCGCTCCACCCCCCCCAAACCACCCGCCGATCTTCCGGCGTCAGCTTCGCCGCATACTCCCCCCTCCGCTCCCCCTCCAACCCCTGTGAAGCCCCCAAACCCTTGACCGGCGGCACGAAAACCGCCTCCTCCACCCCCCTAACCAGCATTTCGGCCGCCTCGCGCCCCAGCAGCCGCAGCAACTCCCCCGGCGCACAACCCGCCGGTACCTCGAACCCCGGGGTCTCCGTCCGCATCAGCACCTCGCCCGCGTCGAAGCGCTCGGGATGCATCGTCTGCAGACTGACACCCGTGTGCGCGCGGCGTTTGAGCAGCGCTTGCAGGACGGGCGCGGGGCCGCGCAGGTCGGGCAGCAGGGACGGGTGCAGGTTCAGGCCGCCGTAGGTTGCGCCTGACAGGATGCGGCTTGGGACTAGCAGGCCGAAGGATACGGTTATGACGAGGTTGATGCCCGGGGGCGGGGTCCAGCGGGTGAAGGTGTCGAGTTGGTGGAGGGGGAGGGAGAGGTGGTTGGCGTGGGGTTTGATCGGGACTAGTGGGGAGGAGGTGCGTTAGTCGCGTCTGCGTTGAGTGGTGCGGGAGAGCACTGGGCGGACCCTGGGCGTTACGCGAAGGTGTTTCCTAAACGCGTTGGAGAGCCGGGTGGGGAGCTGACACACCTTGCTGCACCTTTTTCAAGCCGCGTCCCACGCGTTTGTCGGGCCGACAGACGACATCGATGCTGGAGATCTTGTCGGGCCGTCGTCCCTGGAGTTGCTTCAGGGCTGTGAGGGCGTAGTTACTGAATTCGTCGGCGCCGCAGAAGAGGATGCGGAGCGGGTCATGCTGCTTGGTCGCGTATGATCGGCGGACGGAGGGTGGGCGGAAGAAGTATGTGGTGGTGGTGGTGGTGGAGGTGGTGGAGAGGATGCAGCGCGCAGGAAGCTCCACCGGCCGCGTCAGGCGGAGCATGTGTGTGTGTGCAAGTGTGTGTGTGTAAGTGTGTGTGTGCGTGTGTGTGTGTCCGTCCAGTCGGAGGAGGAGTGGAGATGCGGACGAAGGGCCGAGGGTGGCAGTGACAGCAGCGGAGAGGAGAAGTGGAGAGCTCACGCACGCTAGCCACGCCTCCTGGCCGCCTTCTGCTGCCTCGCTCCCTCTCCGCCAATCATCTGGCTTCTCCCTCCCTGCTCCCTGCAGGCACCCCCCTCCAAGCCGGCGCGTCGCCTTCCGACGGCAAATCGCCTTCCCTCTCGCTTCCCAACCGCCGCCCACCACTTTTCCCCCCTCCTCCTCCCTCTCGCCTACGCTCCCCCGCTGATTTATCCTTTGCCCGAGACCCCCCCCCACCCCCTTCCCGCCCTCTCGCCCTCCTTTACGACCTCCGCTCCCTCCTCTCGCTCGCTCCCTACCACCGCCACCGCCCCCCGTCGATTGCGACGCCGCTCCGACTCCGTGACGCCCTCGCTTTGCCCCCCGATCACGAGTCCGCCAGGCTTTCTGCCTACTGTCCCACCTACACGACCAACACTTCTCGATATACACCCACGCACCACCACCCCACCACCCCACCATGCGTCTCTTCAACACCAGCCACGAGTTCGCCTACTCATGGGAAGAAGTCAGCTGCAACAACTGGCGCAAATACTGCCCCTGGAACCACAAATCCGAGCACGTCATCGCCGTCGACACCCTCTCCCGTCGCCTCGACACCGCGAGCAACATTCTACGCACCGAGCGCCTCATCACCTGCCGCCAGTCGACTCCCCAGTGGATCACCTCCTTCCTGGGCACCTCGGATACCAGCCTCGTCTACGAAGTCTCCTACGTCGACCCCTCGGCCAAACGCGTCACCATGTGCAGCCAGAATCTGACGTATGCGGATCTGCTGTCGGTGCAGGAGACCGTCGTCTACACCCCGAGCCGCGGCGTGCCCGGGCGCACCATGTTCGAGCAGAGCGCGCGGATCACGGCCATGTGTGGGGGTTGGCAGCGCATTAAGAGCGGCATCGAGGACTTTACTGTGGAACGCTTCAAGCAGAATGCCGTCAAGGGGCGCGAGGGGTTCGAGCGCGTGCTGGCGATCAGCCGTGAGGCGTTCCGGGAGCAGCGCGAGCAGCAGGGGCGGAAAGGCGGGTTCGTGGCGGCGTGACGGCGGATGGAAAGACGCTGCCGTGCCTGGATGATGGAGGAGGCGGGAAGTCGTGGCGTCGGACGGCTTCAACAGCACCTCGCCGCTTGTGGGGCTGCGTTGTGCTTCTTACTTTTGTGGGTTTACGAGCGTTACAAGCGAAGGACGGGAGCGTTGGGACAAAAGCGGCGTTTACATTGCTTCACACCGCCCTACACAACACAGGGTTAAACCAGGCGCTTGGGGTAAAACGGTGCTTGGATTAGCGTCGAATGGCGGATTTGGACTGGACAGGAGAGAATGAGAGGGGGAAAAGGTTGACCAGACGAGGGTTTCTGATGATAAAGTACAGTTACAAACCAATTCAGCTTACATGCGGCGGGTGTGCTCTGCTCCGCCGCCTTGACACGACAGAATCCTTCCTCCCTACTCAACTCCGCCTCGAGGCTTCTTTCAGACATTACAGCTTCTTCTCCTGCTTCTTTGGCCTTCAAATTAAACGTACATGGCAAAGATGACGGTGCTTTTAGGGAACCCATCGCTGGAAAAACAAAAGAAGATTCCTAGCCACAGTCAGGCCAGATATCCGCAAAGAGATCCTTTAACCCACCCCAAAGGCCACTGACGCTCTCCCTGCACTCTGGCACATCGAAATCCAACAAACCACGAGCCTTCAACACCAGCTTTGGCCACCCAGAAAAGACTAACGCCAGCCACGCAAGGTCAGAACCACACTCGCGCCCTGCCCCCACCTCGCAATCCAGTCGGCCCATCGGACAACCCCACGACTCGCGAACCACCACCGGCCCCCTCGCGCCCATCGCGCCAGGATCTCTCCCCAATCCACTTCACCGCCCCACCGCCCCGACGGGCCCCACGCTCCTCGGCCGCCCCATTCCCAGCACAGTCCTCGGCCCCCGCACCGCCGGCGCCGCCGTCTTCCTCTCCGGGTGCGCGTAGCTGTTACGGTGCCCCGGAGAGGCGGCGGCGGCGGCGGCGGCGCTGTTGCTGGACTCGGACGGCGAGGCGGAGGCAGAGACGGAGAGGTCGTGCGTGCTGGTCCAGGCTGCGAGATTGTGGGCGAGGGTTTGCGCGAGGGAGCGAGGGGTCGTGGGTGTGGGTGATCGGGGCGGTGTTGGCGTCGCTGATGCTGGTGCTGGTGCGGGCACGGGTGTGGGGGTAGACGTGGGGGCTTGTTTCGATTTGGATTTGGATTTGGATTTCTTCGATCGTGTGAACTGAGAGGTGGACATGGTGGGCGAGGTGGGTTTTCTGCAAGGGGCGGGCGAGGCGGTGTGCGAGGTGTAGGCGCGGTCGAGGTTGAGGTGCAGGTACTCGTCGTTGGTGCAGCGGCTGGGGGGTTGGGGCGTGCGGGACTGCGAGAGGCAGGAGAGGCAGGGGGAGAGGGGGAAGTCGATACGGGGGCAGAGGTGGTCCATTGGAGAAGTGGTTTGAAGGGGTTGACCGCGGGGGAGGGGGGGTGGTTGTTGGTTGGTTGGTTTTGTTGGATATCGAATCGATCAATGAGCGTAGGCTGGAAGTCGTAACTGAGTGCGATAGATTGGTTGCCCAATGAAGGAGGGAAGGACCGGAGTGACAAGCAGACAACGGAGCAAAAGGCGATCACGCTGAGCGAACGACGAGGCGACAGATACAAGTGAAAGCAAAAAGCAACCACTTACCATTGCAACACGAACCCAACCCCTCTTATACAATTACCCATCCCCGATGACGCCTCCTCATCCTCAGCTCCTCCCGCCAAGTCCAGCAAAAGCGAGACATGGCCCCCGCCGCGCCGTCCGCATCAAGACCGCGCCAGAGGCCCGAGCAGCGCGCAAGCCGTTGCGATCAGGTGTCACAGCGAACCATGGCGGCCACTCCCCCGCCCCATCCTTGCAATGGAGGGAAGCGAATTGGCCGCTGCCCAATTCACGAGCGCACAACCCACCAAGCCCCTCAATGCTCCCCCGCGATGCCAGGTTGTCCAAACATGCAGTCGTGTAGATTGCCTCGAGGCTAAGGGAAAGGCCCGCGCGCGCACCGCCAGGTCCCCGGGCCGGAAGGGATGACAGATCTTACTTAGGCCGTCGAACAGCGACGCAACCCGCAGATGGACGTAGCCAGCACGGGCATCATTGAGCCACCAACGCGCGAGCTCCAAGCCCAGCGCTCAGGGCGTGACATCTTCGCGGCCTCAAGCTGCGGTAGCGAGCACACGCGACCCGTGCGATGCATGCGGTGACGCGGCGTTGCTCTCGTTCCCAGCCGTGTGGGTTGAGGGCCATGATCGACTTGGGTGGCGTTCTGTCCGGAGGGCGGGAGGGGAAAGGGGAGATGAGGATGAATTGGGTCGGATTGCGCGTGCGCGGCTACCCGGTTTCGCGGGCACGGGCGTGTGCAGGGGTTGGGCGCGCGCGCGTGACCCGGGGTGCGGCGGTGGAGCGGGGGAAGTCGTGGTGGTGGTGGTGGTGGTGGTGGTGATTCTGGTGGTGACGAGACATTCCTTAGGTCTCGGGGAGGGGAGGGGGGTGTCGGACGGGGGAAGGAGCATCTCCCCGTCCCAGGTATCTCACTCGCCAACATGTCTTACACACCACCTCGCGCTCCCCGCGACATACATACGCTCACGAGGTTCCCGCAACGACGCGCTGAGACCCTCACCCACTCCCCTTGCGCAAACCCGAGCATCGCCACTCCTCCCCACGGTCCACCACCCACCGCGCCGCCGCCACGTCCTGCAGCGCCGTTGTCAACGAGATGAGCGGAGAAGGTGCGCGCAGCCAGCCCGGCGAGTAGACTGCGGCACAGCCAGACCCGACAATGCGACGACGCCACAGACGCAGGCTGTCGATCAGATGACCACTATACCAGCGCGGTAGTATACGCATGGGAGGCGCGCGGGGTGGAGATTGCCTACCTTTGATCGAAGCCCCCAGGTGATGTCGCGGAGCCCCGTGGAGCTGGGACGCCGCGAGCGTCCCTCCCTTGGAACGTCGCACAGAAGTCCTTGGAGAGGGATATTTTTGGGAATGAGGGGAGGGGGTGGTGGCGCTGTCACGGCCAGGGCGGCGGGTGGGGCGCCATCTGGGTGTTTGTCTCGGGGAGAGAGCGGGGCACGGAAGGATGGGAATGGCTCGAATGGAGAGGAGGGGATGGTTCATGCGCTTTAGTTGATGTGGAGTATTTGCAATGGTTGGGCCACGGGCAAGTGGGTGGCAAAATAGGTGTGAACGTTTTTGGTGATGCGATGCATTGTCAATCATCTTCTATCCCCTTCGATTCCCCTCCGCATCCTCTACATCTACTTCATCGTAACCAGTTCCTCCGCACTCGTGGGGTGGATAGCCACACAGCTATCAAAGTCAGCCTTGGTCGCGCCCATCTTGACCGCCACACCAAAGCCCTGCATAATCTCATCCGATCCCAAGCCCAAAATGTGCATGCCGACAATCTTCTCGTCCTTGCCCTGGCACACCAGCTTGTACGACGTCGGCGCCTTGTCTTGCGGCTCCATCATCGCGTAGTACATGGCGGTGAAGTTGCTGGTGTAGATTTTGATGTCGGCGTCGCTGTACTTGGCGCGCGCCTGGGGCTCCGTCAGGCCGATGGAGCCCACGGGTGGGTGCGCGAAGACGACCGACGGGATGTTGGAGTAGTCGAATTTGGCGTCGGCCTTGCCGCCGAAGAGGCGGTCGGACAGGCGGCGGCCGGCCGCGATGGCGACCGGCGTGAGCTCGAACCCGCGGTCGCAGCAGTCGCCCAGCGCGTAGATGTCGTCGACGTTGGTGTTCTGGTAATCGTCGGTGATGATGTGGTCCTTTTCGTTGCGCTTGACGTCAGTGACGCCGAGGTTGAGCTTCTCAAACTCGGGCGTGCGGCCAATGGCCCACAGCAGGGTGTCAATCTCCATGGTGCCCTCGCCGTTGCTGTCCTTGTAGTGCAGCCGCTTCTTGCCATCGCCCAGGTCCTCGACCTTGCTCTGGCTCGAATAGCGGTGGATGTGCATGCCCAGGCGCACGTACTCGGCGTCAATCTTCTCCTGCACCATGGGGTCGAACGGCCGCAGGAAGCGGTCGTTCCGGATGAACAGGTGCGTTTCCGTGCCCAGCGCGTTGAACATGCCGGCCATCTCGATCGCAATGTAGCCCGCACCCACCACCGCCACCTTTTTCGGCTGCTTCTCCAGCTCAAAGAACCCGTCGGACGTGATCCCCAGCTCCGCACCCGGGACATCAGGCAGCGTCGGCCGCCCACCCACAGCCACCAGCACCTTCTTCGCCTTGACATCCACCTCGGAGTCATCATCCAATCGCACCGTCACCGTATTCTTATCCTTGAACGACGCCAGCCCATGCAAAAACTCCACCTTATCATTCTGCAAATTCCGCTCATAGATCCCATTCAACCGCGTGATATACGCCGCACGCTTCTGCACAAACGTAGGCCAGTCAAACGGCTTCCCCTCCTTCACATCGAACCCGTAGTTCTTCGCCTCGTGCAGCGTCTCCTGCATCGCGGCCGCGTACCAGGTGATCTTTTTGGGCACGCAGCCGACGTTGACGCAGGTGCCGCCCAGGCGCTTGTTCTCGACGACGATGGCTTTGGCGCCGTACATGCCGCTGCTACGGCGCGCGGCCGCGAGGCCGCCTGAGCCGCCGCCTAGCACGAGGAAGTCGCATTCTTTCTGGATCGGGGCCATGGTGGCGGCCGCGGGGTGGAAGTGGCGTGTCAGGGTGGTGAGGCGATGCGGGGGGGTGGTGCGGAGGGCGGGGCGGGTGGAGGCGGCGAAGAAGCGGAGGGAGGTTGGTGAAGACAGTTTGGCGGCGGGGCCGAAAGGCGAGAAGGAGGGTGGCGGTTTGAGGAGGGGGAGGCGGTTATACGGAGGAGGGGGGCGAATGGGTCGCGGGCGTCATGCAGACGTAGAGGTGGGATGAGGTGCGGCTTTCCACGCGGGAGAGGCGGCTGAAGGGTGAGAGGGAGCTGCGAGTCTAGACGTGAGCTGGGAATGTAGGTAGCGTTCGCTGTGCTTCTTTGACAGAGTAGTTATGAAGGCGGATCAAAGTGGAAGTTACAAATTGTCTGGTTATTCTGGTCGGCGTGGTCGGGCGGATTTCAAAGCCTCGGCCATGACGGAATTGTTTCGGATGGCCCGTGCACAACGATTGCGAGTGTGTTCATTCAACGGGGGGAAAGACAGGAAAGACCACCTTTGAACGAGGTAAAGCAGTTGATATTATGGCGTATAGTTATGAGAAGGACGATAAGAAAATGGTCGTCATAATTCGCCGACTGGCCAGCAGCAGGCGGATCAAAGCAGCGACCCAAGCGATCAGCGGCAAGGCGTTCATTACCCACCCGTTGCCGTGCGAGACTCCGCGCTCCCTGCAAAACAAAACCGACCGCAACTTAAGGAAAGTCCTTGGAATCCCGCCCATCCCCAAGATTCGCCAAGCCCTTTCACGGTCGTGGAGACCGTGAGGGTAATGTTATTGCCAATGAAAGTCGTTCATCGCCATGCTCTCATCCACCCTGCCAAGTTGGGGATGAGGTTCAGGGTTCTGCTGAAATCCACTCGTGTGCGGAGCTCCAGTTGTCGTGTCCATCATAGGCCAATGCGACGCATCCCCGTCCATCGGAGTGAAGTCGGTGGCCATTGAGGGGAGGACGTTGTGGGAGGGTACGGGCATGGTCTGCGCGGGGAAAGGAGTCCAGAATTGGCCTTGCTTCTGATTGACATCCAAGGGCGTGGTGGGATCGCTAAAGAAGGGAGTAAAAGGAGAATGCCGTTGTTGTTGTTGTTGTTGTTGTTGTTGTTGTTGTTGTTGTTGTTGTTGTTGTTGTTGTTGTTGTTGGTGGTGAGTCTTTGGTGGCGGGGGAAAAGGGCCGTCTTGGGCGCCGGAGCTGGAGCTTGTGGCGCCTTCTGAAGATTGCTTCCTTGGAATGGATGCAGCCCAAAAGTTATTTGGAGGAGACAGGTTGGATTGAGGGTCTCCTCGAGGGACAATGCCAACGGCCGCAGCGCCCTCGGGTAGGGCGATGTTCCATTTGGTGGCCAGTGCGCGGACAATATCGACGCAACGGGCGGCGAAATGGTGGTTCGTGGACATTGCTTGGAGGTCGTGCATGCCTTGGCTGAGGTGGGAAGCGGAAGGTTCTGAAGGCAGGTTGAGAAGATGGATGGTACTTGCGGATAAGAGAAGACTCGTGACGGGCAGCGCCACGCGACGCAGTCCGTACATTGCCCTCAGCGCGTTCATGATGCCCGAGATTTCATTGGCGCAGAATGTGCAGGTGTCTCGAGGGTAAAGGTTGGCGCTAGATAGGTCGAGCTTGATGTAAGGACGGAAGAGACTGTGTGATGTCAGCGAGAAAGATCGGTGTTGAGCAAGTTCGGGCGGCCTTACTGCAGAACGCAAGCATAGTAATACATGTGCAAAACAAGCACATATGGGAGCGAGCTGTTCTCCAAGCGGAAAGCGTCTGGCAAGTGCTGATACCAATCCTGATACTGCGCGTAGACAGCCGCCAAACGTCTGCTGGTGAAGCGCTCCTGGGGCGCGTAAAAGGTGTTGACCATGTCGCTCGAAAGCTCGGACAATTTGCTGATTTGCTCAGTGAACAGCATGGGCCGTGCCGGCTGCTCGGTGCTTTGATTGGCACCGAGATTGGTATCTTCGTATAGCCGCCAGGTCTGATTTTCCGTGCGATCCTGGATCGAAGGCTTTGAGATGTCGGCCGCTGCTCGTGGCAGCTGCGAAAGTCTGCCCACTCCGACAGAGCAGATGCTGTTTTCGGTCAGCTGACGAACGACGCGCCACATTGATCGTCGGTGTCTTACGTTTCAAGATTGAAGACCGCCCAGAACGTGATCTTCCGCACTTCGATCTCGGAAGACTTCAGCCCACTACCGATCGTCGAAAGATGCAACCCCAACTCCAAAGCCATACGGACGCATCGACCGGTGAATTGATATCCATTACTGTCATGCCCTTGCGACGTTTCACGCATGGCCATGATTGCCAACGCTTGCACAGTGGTCAACGACGGCCTCTCGGAGTTGTCCAACAAAGCCTTGGCCTCCGCGAAGAAATGCTCTCCGGAGGTTGACGCGTTCCCCGGATCTGCACGAGCTAACCGACGATCGGAGTAGTGACAAGCTAGTGAAAGAAGAGCGTTGACAAGCATAGCGCTACAAAATTCGGTTCTGCCACGCCCCATGTCGTGCAAGAAGTGATCTCTAGAGAAGAAATGATGGAACGGGTGGACCCAACAGAAGTACAGATTGAGCAGATGCTCGACGAATTCGGCGTCCTGGGGCGTCCTGAACCAAGCCGCGGGCGTCTCGCCGCCCTGGGCGCTGTTGGAGTAGCGCTGGCCATCGTCGAAGGAATCTTCGCGCGAGAGGGTTAGGGGGGATGTGTCGAAGGTGGAGTTGGTGGGTGTCTGCATCTGCTGGGCGAAGTCGGCTTCCAGCGTCTGCGGCGCGAAGCTGTGCGGCAGTCGCACGTTGCTGCGCAGGGAAGCTGCCAGGACGTCGGGACTGGCTTCGCTCCGCAGGCTGTGCAGAAGCGAGACGGATTCGGACTCTGGCAAGCTGCGTAGTGAGGCCACGATGACATCCAGGGCGTCGTTGGCCTGCTGCAGCGACTGAATGTCGCGCTTGAGCGCGCCCTTGCGGCGGTGGTCGCTGTCGGCATCGTAGCAGCACTCGCTCCGGTAGACGGCTAAGCAGGTCGAGCAAGAGGGCAGGGCGCCGTCACACTGGCAGCCCGGTCAGCATATATCGATCGATCGGCGGGAGGGTTGGTTGGCCAGAAGGGATGAGGTGATTCATGGGCGTACCTTGCTTTTCCGCTTGCGGCATGGTATACAGGCAGAGGAGACCGCGCGTCGTTTGCTGGACTTGGGTTCGGGGGTGGGCTCGGCGCCACCAGGCGCATCAGGCTCATCCTTTGGACGTAGTGGCCGCGGAGGCATGTCCACGTGGTGCTGCCAAAGATCGACCGACGTTTCGGTAGCGATGCTGGAGGGGAAGAGAGGACGCGTAAGCTGGAGGGTAATAAGGTGGGGGGGAGAAGGGCAGGGCGAGGGACAAGACTGGAAAGCGCCATCTTAAACGAGCGCCGGACGACTGATATGGCTGGAAAAGCAGAGAGGGCGCCGGGGCTCGTCGCGGCCAGGCTCGCAGGGCGCCACACACCGACAGCGACTCTACCGTCCGGACGGCCCGCCAAGGGGGCGCTTGGCGAAGAAACTATGTTCCTAGCGCTTGGCGCGAGGGCAGCAGCGAGGATGCGTTGGGATACAACGAAAACACCGAGCAGCGAGCAGCAGCGAAGCGGTGCTGGCGGTGCGGAGCGGTGGTGCAGAGTAAGGGTACTGTAGTGCGAGAGGGTCCAGAAGGAACGCCTGCGAGGCCCGCCATCCGGCAGGTCCCTGCGTCGGCATGATCGCCCGGCTGCTACGGCTGGCGGGACGGCGCCAACTGGAATGCGGACGGCTGTTTAAACTCCCGTGCAGAACAGAGCCGTACTGAGAATTGGAATGCTCTCACTGGCAAGAGCCGAGCTCCCCGATGCGGCAGGAGCTCCGGCGATCGTGCAACGTCTGTTTATGAAAGTGACCGGGGAGGCGAGGGGGGGACGCGGGGCAATAAGACGGACTGCTCCGGAAGCGAATGCCCGTCCAGCTCCATTTGTCGCCTCGTGGGGGGATTGCAACTCCCCACTAGGTACATTCACACACACAAGGCAACCTGGCGAGCGGCTCACCTCCGAGTCGGCGAAGGAGAAACATGCAAGAAAGAAACTCGCTGTGGCGGTGCTGTGCTGCCCAAATAATGATACTGCGACCGAGCGTCCAAGCCTTCGCCCGGCCATCGTCCGGAATTCCGGGAGCCGTTTTAGCTCGGCGGTTGTATGGCACTACGGGCGACGGTAAAAGCTTGTCTGCACCTCTACCAATGGCTACGTCACCTGCCGCCCCGCATCACGCGTGCCAACCGTCTATCCCGCTGCCCTTCCCGTCACATGTACAAATTATTGACACCCTCGCACCCACTACTAGCATATTTTTTTGGCACTCCATCGCGGCTTGAACTCTCTGCATCGTGCTTGTACTCATGCCCTGTCCAAGACTCCTCCGCCAGGGCAGCGAGGCTCGCGAGGGTAGTCTCTGGTCCTTGTCAACATTGGGAGTCAGCGTACCCGGCCAAAAAGTCTTGGACGGTAGCGAAAGGATTGGTCTTGGCAGAGGGCCCAGCAGTTCACGCTCCACAGAGCGCCTTTTTTGGATCTCGTGTAGATTGGCCCCGTCTTGCGAGATGTTCAGCGCCTTCCGTTCCCGAAACATCGCGTGAATCAGCCCGCTTGCACGCTCATAGCTCCTCTACACTTCCGCCGTGTGTGATCGAGAGAAGCTCCTCGCCGCCGCTGCAGGGTCCAGCAGGTGAGGTCGGCAGCTCGGTCAGCTCATTTGTCACTGAGTCAAGCCCCGCCCATCCGAGCGAGACATCTTGAACGGGCACTTCAAAACCGAGCCGCACGGACGATTGTCAGCCCTACAGAGCCGAGAGAGCCAGCCCCGTCGCTGTGGCTACGTTCCTCGCCGGAGGCCACGCCGGATTCCTGCAAGTCTGCCTCGTCGGCGCCCTTTGTCGTGCACATATTCCTGCTCCAAAGGGGAGAACCTCGAGAACGCAAATATACAGGCAAGACCGCCCTGCTCGTTGGCTGCATGCCGACTCTTGTGCTCATCGGCGACGCCGAACGGTCTCCACCCTTTCATACTGGGGTCGCTTTCGTTGAGGGGCTTCTGTTCCTCGTGGTGGAGACAAGTCCTCTTTGCTTAGATCAAGTCGCCTCGAAGTCGTTGGGGCTGTACAACAGCCCGCTTCAATCGTCTGAAACTTGGACCCTCGACACAAAGCCGTTGGCATCCGAAAACTGTGCGACACCTCTCGTGGTTGGCACACTGGCATGTTGCCTTCGAGCACGCTCGGCGCCATCCCCCCCGCTTTGCCCCAAGCACCGGGCTAGCCGTCCCTGCGCCGAACTACTGACCAGCCTAACGCCGGATCTCAGTAGTAGCCCAGCCCAGAGCACGTGGGAACTGAATCGGGCATCGTGTTGGTGATGGTGCGACCGGTGCGGAGCTGCGAGGGAAACTTCAAACGATTCGACACTGCCCTCGCATCTCAACATCTGAATGCGAGGGATGCACCGAAATACATACATATGTACTTCGTGTCCGTCCCGCCCACAGCCCCCGTGGCTGTACTGCAAGCGCGTCCAACCTGCCAACAAGTCGAGCAAGTCAACCTGTTCAAGCTCAGGGTACGAGGCGATGCACCGTCGCGGACTCCTCGCCAAAGGAATTCAACCGCCTCGTTTGCATGCATGTTAGCACCGCAGCGTGGGTCGGAGGAGACGCTCACCTGCCCTTTGAGGTTTGTGCCGGATGCCGAGAGCCCCCTCCACCGACAACCATTCAGCATCTGTATACCTCCTACATGTCGTTGTACCCGTGGTACCGAGATACAGTCGAGATACACGAGTCGTACGCTAAGCCTCATGCGAGGGACGTTTCTCGAGGCGAAGGCCGAAAAGAAAGCTGCTGCCTGTGCCCGCACCACCGTCTCGCATGCTGCCCGGGCAGCGAGCGCGAGGGCTCAGCGCCAGATGTCATCGGGCGCTGCAGGGTGCCGTGCGGCGCACCGAGGTGCAGCGAGCAGAGCGCTGATGAGACGACGTGCACCCGAACACCACCTCTTGTGTCTCGAGCCGAGGGCTGATGAGCTGAGCGAGCAGCGACCACATACTGGATGTAGTGACATTCCAGATTCGAGACCCCGAGGGCGATGAAGAAAAAACTGTTCAAACTCGACCCATTGGCGGCCGAGGTGGCCTATGACGGACCCCGACGCCCTGTTGGTTACTTTCGGGACACGCCTCCGGGCCCGTGAACCCAGATCCGCCAAGACAGCGTGTCTCAGCAGCGTGTCAAGCAGAAGCACACACAAACAGCTTACCCTGTACATCCCGGACTCGCAAATACCCACGACCGAGCAGCTCACGAATTAACCCCGGTATTTACACCCCTCCCGTTGAACCCCCTCGCACCCACCATCCACCCAAGCGCCAATACCACGCCCAGCCCCCGCGCGCCCAGAAACCCCTCGCACAGACCCGCCCCCTCCCGGGAATCCTTCACCCCGCCCGGACCCGACGTGCTGGCACCAGAGCCACGTGAAGAAGCGGGGCGCCGGGGGGGGGGGGAAGAGGGAAAGCTTGGTCGGCGATCCGCACTCTCGCACGGGGACTTCGAGGGGAACGTGGCGACTTCTAGAAGGCGCGAAGAAGGAATGCCGTGATGCCGCCGTCGGCTGCTTTCTCTAAGGCTGTAGCGTTTGGGTTTGAGGTGCGCGCCGGGAGGGGGCGGGAAGGGCGCGAACGCTTTGGGTCGAGGGAGACGAGGGGTTGGCGCCAATCAGGGCTGCGGGGTGACATTATTCTTCGAGGGTGCTCGCCTGCGTCGCGCTTGGGGGGAAGTGGTTTGTGGGTTTGTGTTGTGCGAGCGGCGTGTGGGTTGGGGGTGGCAGGGCGAGCCGAGCGGGAGAGCGATTTTTGCTTCGGCGTGGCTTGGGTGGCACAGGCGAGACAGGTGGGGCGGTTTTCGCTTCCCGACTGCTGCTTTGGGTGATGGGGCCGGACGTATGTAAATGCTGATACATATGTACATGTCTGCTGCTGGTGGGTCCGTGGGGGGGGGGAGAGCGGGGCGCTGGGGAGGGCTGTGGCTTCAGCTCGCTAGTTTTACCTAAGTCTCGCAAGTGCTGTGCGGGTGGAAGATGGCTCGGAGAGCCAGCAGCAACTGCTACCGAACTCACAGCGTCACCGATGGAAGAAGGTTGGGAGTCTAAAGTATGGTGGTTGTCGCTTGATTTCACCTCCTGATGGAGGCCGTCATAGGGCGGCAGCGAGGGCAGTCTGACCATACTGGTCTGCATGTCATCATGTCTGCTGATGTCCAGGTAGGCTGGTCATTCGTCGCGCACGTTAAGGTTGCATTTGGAATGCTCCAATGCGCTCCCGCGACTCCGAGCTCGGTGATGAACGGTGAAGCCTAACAAACGCTGGGTCCGGCAGACGCCGTCGTTGCCGGGACCAGAGCAACAACGTCTTTGATGGCGGACATGATTTGGATGTGTCTGCACCAATGATGCCGTTCACTCCAGCTCATGGAGCGAGGTCTGGGCCTCAAGGCGATTGGCGGCATTGAGAGTTGATGGCGCACCACCCCTTGCTTCGAAACGTCGATAGCGTACCACTCATTGCTTCATTGTGTCGACATTCAATGGCCCGAAGAGCTGTCACGCCGTTATAAATGCAGCAGTCCGTCTACGCCAAGACCATATCGAGGTTGAGACCGATTTGCTTCCATTCAAGTGGCATGCGGCCGACCGGAGACTGAGAGGCTGTCACCAGTCTCGAACCACAACGAACGCAGTCGGAAATGAATCTGTCGTCAGGAAGCTGCACGTCGTCTAGATCGACATAGCACTGCCTACTGCCCACCAAATCGTATAGGCATCCCCTCCTGCCACGTCGTGGGACCATTCGGCTTCCCACCTGGCGCAGGCACAGGACTTTGCACCGCATTAACAACCGCCGGCGCCGGCTGCGCCGCCCTCTGTGGCATCGGCGCCGGGATCGGCTCCTCCGCCATCCTAGCCTGCGGCGCGACATTCTGCTGCTGCTGCTGCTTCTGGCTCAACAGGTTCTGCTGCGTCGACTGCTGCAGCCGCAGGCCCTCCATCGCGGTGCTGACATCGGCTTCCAGCCCCTGCGCTTCCGTGCGGCGCGTGTACACAAAGTTGCGGCACTCGTCGCGGAAGCGCGTGGTGATGGCGGAGAGGTCGTTGTAGAACTTGCGTCCGGTCTCGAGGTTGCGCATGATCTCCTTGTACGCCATGTAGCCGTTTTCGAGGTTTTGCAGGGCTTGTTCGCGTTCTTTGGAAGAGTTGTCGCCGCGCTTGGCGGTTTGGAAGGAGGTGTTGGCTTCGGCGACGCGGCTGAGGAGGCGTTGCTGCTCCCTCTCTTCGGCTTTGAGGTCGTCTTGGTCCGGGTCATATTTTTGAAGACGGTTGTCGAAGAGTGACTCGAATTGTGTCGGTGACACTGGCTGCATGGGAAACTCTCGCTCGAGGCGCGTTGCCTCACGCAGGAGCTCACGATTCACGTCATCCTCCTTCGCTTTCGTTCGTAGCGCATCTACTTTGCGCCGTCGCCGACTCTCGAGACGGTTGACTTCGTTCAGCGTCGCGCGGAGTGCGTTGACTTCCTTTTCCACTTTCGCAGTCATAGTGGCTCGTCTGCTTGAGGGCACATAATCCTCTAAATCGCGGTCGGTACCCGCAAGCAACCGGATCAGGTTCTCGTTCTCGCGTAGACGGTCTTGCACCATACGATCTGAGCCGTCCGCCTGCTTCAGATACCCGTCGACATCGTTGACCTGCTGGTACAACTTGGGAAGAGCGTCCTGTCCGGCCGATCTCGTCCAGCTCGACGTGCCATATTTGCGCCGGGCAGCCTCGTCCTCGTTCGCTTCGGTCTGCAGGAAATCTATACCCTCTTGGTACAGATTCCGATTGCTCGCCTTCAGCTTTTCCGTGTCGGTCATAGTGTTGTGCAGCCTCTGAACCCCGTTTGCTTGCCGGATCTCCTCCGCATGGCTCGCTAACCCAGGCGGCAAGCCGAGCGGCTTCTCCAGCGCCTGCAAGCTTCCGGGTAAATTCAAGCTCGACAACAACTCATGTATCCTTTGCGAAAGTGCCTCGAGCTCGGCGATAATGGTGTTGTTGACCAGTCGGTCGCGCCGGTCTGCATAAATGGACGCAGCCACATGTACACTGTAAGGTACAAGTTTAGCAAACAGTGGCTTACCAAGTTCGCCGTGGTCACTCAGCATTTCTTGGGAGTGACTGATTTCCTTCGGGACCCTGGCTGCCACCATGGATGCGCGGTCCAACGTTGCGAGCTCGCTTTTTGCCGGCTCTGGGATGAGATAGATGGTATCGTTGTCCTTCTCGGCTCGCTTGAGATCTTCTGAAACCCGAGTCTTCAAGCCACTCAGGTCGCCGAGGACAGCCTTGTTGATGTATCGGCCCTCCTTCATCGCCTCGTTCACGCAGTTGAGAGAGTCGCGCAAACGAGCCACTTCTTCCCCATACTTGCGTTTCTCCAAGCAGTCGCAAGCAGCTCGATACTGCGCGGCGGCGGCAAAGTGGTGGTGTTTGGCGTTGATATGGTGTATCCATTCGGATCTGATGCTGTCGCTTTTGAGCGCCCAATCCGAAGCTTCAGAATAAAGATCGGAGACCTTCTGCGCCAATTTCGCTATGGAAGCATCCTTCAACCCATCTTTGACGGCCTTTTGCCAAAAGCATTCCTGCGCCTGCGCCAACAGCAGCGCCTCCAGTGACTCCAGCGTCAACGTATCCATGTCTTCTGGCGGGCTGCTGCGCAGCTCCGTTACGACATTCTGCTTCAGATGGCTGATTGTCCCTGCAGCGAAGCAAAAATTTCCTGCGGCACTCTTCAAGCCGTCCGTCGTTGCCCGGTTCGAGGAGAGCGCGAGCTGCGAGTACATAGCCGCCAGGTTGAAGAGTATGTTGGCGAGCTCGAATCGCAGGTTATTCTCGGTGTGAGGATGCGTCTGTGGTGACCCTAGAGAGGAGGTCCATGTGAAGTCTGCGCCAATCTACTTGTTCATCCCGCGCTCGTCAGCACTCCCTGTACATCGTGTTCGCAGCTCTTAAATGCACCCACATCTACGGGGAACTTCCCCCCCATCCACACCAGCTGGGCAGCGTAGACCTGAAGCTTCCGCACGCCGCTCGCGTGAGGTTCTAGAGCGTTGACGGCATCTTTTCGTTGCTGGTCGATGATCTCGAGATCTCGCGCAAAGGTGTCGGGATGTTGATCGTACTTTGTCGAGATATAGGACTTGATCGCCTGGGAGAGGAGGAGATGGTGAGTGCGGCGGAAGGGGATCTGAAGGATATTGCCGTTCTGCATCGTAAATCGTAGATGCCGCCTCGCATGTGTCGAGCGATCGATCCGGGAAGAGAGTGAGAAAGATGTGCGTTCATATGAACGAGACGGCGCGGTATGTTTACGCAGGTGGGGCACTTCACTGCCAAGGCGCAGCCAAATAGGTGGGGGACGGGGTGACGGCAAGGCGGCTTTTCGCTCTCGCCCATCGATGAAACATGCTCACGCCCACGGCCACGAGTAGATGAGACCCCATCAAACTCGAGAAGTAGCGACGACCATCAAAGTGTCTTTATAGCCCCGTCACGCCATCGTGAGGGAAGTTAAGTAGAGCGCCCGCTCTCTCCTAATCTGCACCAACCCCCCCACCCCTCCACAACTCACCGACCGATTACCAACACCTGTGTGCGCTCAAACGACTGCATCTCTCTCCCTCAAAACACCGACAAGCAACTTTCGATACGCACACTTTCAACTCATCCAAAAGATCAGTATGGCGGAGCACAACTACAAGTTCAACGTCACCATGACCTGCGGTGGCTGCTCAGGCGCCATTGAGCGTGTCCTCAAGAAGCTGGACGGTAGGTGCCTATTCGGACGGCAATGATCAACTCAAAGCACAGCAAGAATTGATGGGAAACAAATGCAGGCGTCAAGTCCTTCGACGTCTCCCTGGACTCGCAGACGGCCAACGTCGTGGCGGAGGAAAGCCTCGACTACTCTACGGTGCTGGAAAAGATCAAGAAGACGGGAAAGACGGTGAACGAGGGTGAGGCCGACGGGGTCAAGCAGGCGGTCTAAAGAGGTTTACGACTGGTCTCAATGCGATTGCGCCCAGGAGAGGTGTGCAATGGGCGTCATGAGACGAGACGCGACGGCTTCAAGAGCATGAATGGCATTGCTACAAAACTCTCATATGCAAGAAGCATACAGATCATCACTCTCAAAACCTCGCCTCCACCTTCTGCTGCGTGTCTTGCAGCGCCCATTCGCTTGAGCTCTTCTTGCTCCGCACCGACTCTACCTGCTTCTTAGTGAAGCCCTTCGCCTCAACAGCTGGGTTGTACCCAAGACCGTTCTTTTTGCCAACTTCCTCAGACGATACAGGCCCACACTGCTTCCCATCCGCCCGCTTGTACACCGTCACCACGACGGCGCCACCCAGGCCGAGGTTATGCTGCAGCGCCGCACTCGTGCCGGTGACCAGTCGATTGTTCGCCCACCCACGCAGATGCCAGACCAGCTCCGCGCACTGTGCCAGTCCCGTCGCCCCCAGAGGATGCCCCTTGCTGATCAAACCCCCTGAGGGATTGATCACCATCTTCCCGCCGTAGGTGATATCCCCCTTACGCACCATCTCGTGCGCCTTGCCCTTGTCACAGAGCCCCAGCGCATCAATCGTGATCATCTCGTTCGCGCTGAAGCAGTCGTGCAGCTCGCAGACCTTGACGTCCTGCGTCTTCACGCCCGCCTCCGCCAACGCCGTCTTCGCCGCGTACTGGCTCATCTCGAACCCCATCAGGTCAATGCTGCTCCGGCTGAACAGGCTCGGCGCATCCGTCGCCAAACACTGCCCTGCAATCATGACCGCCTGCTCCTTCAGATGCGGTCGCGCGTCCAAGAAACTCTGCGAGACTAGCACTGCCGCAGCGCCCCCGTCGCTCGTCGGACAGCACTGCAGCTTGGTCAACGGCTCGTGCACCATGGGCGACTTCATGACCTCGTCGAGCGAGTACTCGGTCTGAAATTGGGAGTACGGGTTTCGCTTCGAGTGCTCATGGTTCACGCGCGCAATCTCGGCAAAGTCCTGGTTCGTGGCGCCGTACTTCTCCATGTACTCGCGGCCGGCGTTGCCAAACATCTGGGGCGCGCCGGGGGCGTTGGTGACGCCGCGCGTGGCCTTCATCATCTCGCCCGAGGTGCCGGTGGGGTTGGCGCGGTCGTTGAAGAAGGACTGCAGCGAGCCCGGAAACATCTTCTCGAAGCCGACGACGAGCACGGCGTCTGACATGCCGCCCGCGATCATGGTGCGGCCTAGGTGTAGGCCGGTGCTGCCGGTGCTGCAGTTGTTGCTGCATCCACAGTTAGTTTTCCCTCAGGAAGGTACACTTTCGGGGCTGCCGTAAATACTTGACGTTGTAGATGGGGATCTGCGTCATACCGAATTGGTAAAAGACGCGTTGGCCGCATGTCGAGTCGCCTGGAAGAGGTGGTTAGCCGGAGTTGTTGGAAGTTTTGATGACCGACGAAGGCAATCGCCGAGCAACGAAGGAATGAGAAGTGAAGACGGGGAGGAGCCGGCGCGCGACTCACCGTAGCAATAGCATGCCACACCGCTCTCGATATCGTCGTAGTTGACCTGCGCATCGAGCATAGCCTTCACACCGGCTTCGAAGCCGAGTTCAGTGTAGTCGACCTTGCCCCTGGGTTTGATGAACTTCGTCATCCCAACTCCCAGGACATAGCAGGGCTCTTTCTGTTTGGGCGCCATCTTGCCGAATTGCTTCGAGATGAATGAGTTGCGGATGTCGATTATCGAGTAAGGAATTCAGCCGGTAGATTGTTATTAAGGATGAGGCCAACGTTTACAATGTGTTGGCGGCGGGAGCGCAAGTGTAGTTGCGCTTTGTCTGGAGATGTTGCGGGGCGGCAAGCAGTAGCCGAAATACCGAGGCATGTCGCTTCGAGGTTGCCTTGCTCGCCTTGATACGATTCGCTTATTACCTTACGTGCGTTGCTGTAAAAGTGGTCGCATGTGAACGTAGACAGAGACAACGCTGGAAGCATGCGAGCACAAGAGAGTAGTGGGACGATAGGACGGTGTAATGTTTTGCCCACCTATCTTCCAGTGGCCAGACAAGCAGCTGACCTTTTTGAATGTCACTTGGCTCATCTACCCATTGCAGCGCAGAAACTCCACCCTCAAATGCACGCTTATGACCCTTCCACTAAGAGCGCGGCTTCTCCTTCTTCTCCTTCCACAGCGCACTCAGACCCACGCCGGAGACCTTGACGACCTTGAAACGCACACCGGGAATATCACCCTTGGCCTTGCCCTTGCGACCAAACCCAGCAAGCAGGACCTCGTCGTTCTCGTCGACGAAGTTCAAGCAACCGTCGCGGGGAACTGTGAATGTTTGTTAGCCGCTGCGCCGATGCTGGAGTAGTCGGAGCTTGCGGTCGACGGAATGCCTTGCCGCCCACCTCCCAAGCTGTTCAACGTACCGAAAGCGGAAACCTTCTTGCCGTTCTTGATGAGCTGCACACGCACACACTTGCGAATGGCAGAGTTGGGCTGCTTGGCCTCAACACCGACCTTCTCGAGGACGATGCCCTTGGCGTGTGACGAACCCTTTTCAACATGTCAGCCTCCCGTATCTTCTCTTCCCTTGTCCGAATTTTCCTCGCTCGTTCGACGATGCGCCGA
This sequence comes from Aeminium ludgeri, assembly GCA_004216415.1. NCBI lineage: Eukaryota > Fungi > Ascomycota > Dothideomycetes > Mycosphaerellales > Aeminiaceae > Aeminium > Aeminium ludgeri. The sequence goes on from SGQK01000018.1 coordinate 63,943, forward strand.
TCTCTCAACTCTTCATGTGTGGTATGGGTGGTTGGGTGTACGTACACCGAAAGGCGAGGACTTGAAGGCCGTGCCGAGAAGTCTCTTCTTGTAGTGCAGGTCGGCCCACTGCTGTTCGCGGCGGGTGTTGCGCAGCTTGCGAGCGGCCAAAAGACCTCTTGGCTTTCCTTTACCCATAGTGGCTGTCGCAGTGTGTTAGTCTGGGTTCGAAGGTGGACGGTTTTGCGAATCGAGTCGGATGAAGGTGGCGTGAGAGGGCGTGCTGTGCGAATTCGTGGCGGTTGTGTTTGCAAACAAGGAGCTGTCAGAGCAGTGAGAAAGTCTTACCGGTGTTGCTGGTGGTTGATGGGTTAGTGAGGAATGGTGTCGCTGGAGGTCGCCTTGTCTGCAGCCAGAATTTCGACTTCGCAAAGGTGCGCAGTCTTGGCATGGACGGCCAGCCGACGCTAGGCCGAATTCGGACGCGACGTTCTCTGGTGAGCATATGCACGTGACATATGAGTCCACTATTTTACCTTAAGGTACCTGCATACCGCATTGTCCTACAGTGCCTCAGTTCTTGGATCGCTGCGTCAACTGTCTGTTGCTTTTTGTTGCGCCACAACTTTTTACAGATTGAACTGGCGGAAAGTGCCTGCCATTGCTATCCCGAAGTCGTTTCTGCCCCTCCTCAGCCCGACCCATGCAGATGCAAAACTCCTGACGCCGCGCTACCGAGAATCCTCATCAACATCTACCCTGCGTACTCATGGCATGCTTCTCAAGGCCTTGTTGTGGCCCATTCCACCTGCCAAGATCTATCGCCTGCTGCCGTTGTTGGGTCGAGGCTTGCACTCGTCTCCTTGAACGGGGTGCAGCATGATCTTGTTCGCCAGCTTTGGCGTGTTGTGCTGGTAACCCTTACTCCAGTCATAGCTCACAGCGTAGCCAAAGATGGTGCCATTTTTGTTGAAATCCGTGGTTGAGATCGTGCCGCCGACGTCAGGGTAACCCTTGAGCCTATGCTTTGCATCTTTGTCCCAGAAGTGGAAGGTGCCGTCACTGCCGGCTGTGCTGAAGGTACCGTGTTCCGGGTGGAAAGAGATCGAGTTCAAAGAGAACACATCGCTCTGCTCACGAACGTTGGGGGTGGGTGTCCTGTGGCATTTGAAGGAAAAGTTGGCGGTCGTGTTCTTGTCTTCGGCGTTTTGGATGGCGCAGCGGCCTTCGATGCTGCCGATCGCGAAGCCCGTCCCATCCTTGAAACAGCTGACGGTGCGTGTCTGCCATTTCAGAGGAGACTGAAAGCTCCTGAAGAGCGTCGTGGGATTCTTGAGGTCGATAACGTGAAGCCAGCGGTCCGCAGTGCCCACGACGAGCAGCTCACTGTTGCGCTGAGACATGGTGTAGACACGCTCGCGGACATCGACGGTGGCCACAGGCGCCTGCTGCCGCAAGTCCCAGTATTTGATTGTCTTGTCCCAAGAGCCAGTCACGAGCATGGGGCTGCCGTTGGCCGTGATGGCTTCGACGCAGCGGATGGGCTGATCGTGCGCAGCCACCTGCTGGGCCTGTGCCGCGCCAGCACCGATATCGAGCATGCGAGCGGCTTTGTCAGCCCCGGCGCCAAAAACCTTTTGTCCATCCTACACCTCAAGTCAGTATGCCGCTCCCGAAGATTGATGCGTCTCCTCGCCGTGACCTACCTGGCTCCAGCAGCAGTCCAAGACCGGCCCTTCATGCTCAAACAGCGCCTTGCCCTGTGTATTCCCGTTCTGGTCGTACTCGTAGATGCGCACCTTCTTGTCCCAACTCGCGACGGCCAGGTGATCTGTAGTGGGGCTGAAGCGGATGGATGAGATGCTGTCTTCGGGAGGGTTCGCGACCTCGACATCGTTGCTCAAATCGCCTTGAGAAGTGCCGCCGCTCGGAGCGGGTGTTTTGTTCGCGCCGAACAGCCCTGACATGTCTTTGCCGGAAGAGGGATTCTGCGTGGCCTTGTTAGGCGGAGTCTTTCCTGGCGACACCATTGTGATCGCTGTCATGATGGGTATACTCACAAGAGTTGAACTCGGTAGGATTTCTCAGTGGTGTAGGCGGTGATCCTCTGCCGCATTCACTGTACGAGGGTGCCTGGGGGGTCGAAGACGCGCTGTGACAAAGGTGAAGTGAAAGAAGCACGGCCTCGACGGAGCACGCGCACCGAGCGCGTCAAAGCTCCCGCGGGAGGTCCCGCCCAGACACTACAAAATTCTCTCTCGCGTCCGCTTCCAACCTTTCGTCCATCAACTCCTCGCCAAAGAATCGTACGCATTCAGAACACCCGACATCGGTCGCGAATCGTCTGCTAATATACACACAGGCATTCAGAGCTCACACACAGATGGTTTGTCCATCAGCACATTTTGCTCTGGGAGAAAGTCCCCGGACATCCTGACTTCGTGTCAGAGCTACGTGGAAACACGCCGCCATAGAAGCACATTCGCGGTAACACTCCGCCCTGTCCTCCATCCGTCCTCTACATCCAACCGCCCCATCGTTCGCACTCCCGCTCGGAATCCGCACTCTCGGACTGGTCGGACTTTGGGCCTGGTCTCTTCTCCGGGAGAGGCTACGTCTGCATGGACGAGACGAGGATATGAGTCTGCGCTCTCTGTCTTTGCCGGTTTCGCTGCGTGTGTGTGGAAGAGCGGGAGGAGATGGGACGGCACAGGTAAGGGGACCAAGTTGGACCCAAGGCTGTGGCTGGAGGTCCTTTTCGTCGAGGTTGATAGACATGCGATTGCCCTCCGCTCGCTCATTCTATGAGCGGTGTGAAGGGTAACTCGATGGGGCTTATTCTTGATGCGAGGAGTTGATCAAATTTTAGGGTCCCGAGGGTGAGCAAGTCTGGTTTGCCTACGCCTCCGCTGTGTCAAAACAGCAGGATTCAAACGCGCACGCGATACGTCCAATGATGATGAAAGCAATAGAGTCAAGCACTGAATCGCCTCCTTCTCCGCTGTCCCTTCATTGGGGGTGGGGTTGGAGGCTCCTTGATGCTACAAATTGTACCTACGACGGTATCTGAGGACACAATCGCTATGCAGCTCGATCATCATCGTAGAAACAAAATACCAACCAGTTGTCTCCCGCTTTCATTGACTACTCGCTTGTTTCACCGTCATACTTCTGTTCTCGAACCCATTATCACTTTTTCATCCTCTTTGCATCGATCTCATGCTCTGGTTCGAAGCCGACATCTACTCAGTGCCGGCAAGGAGGCGTCGGCCGCATCACCATGCCGCCCCTTCAGGTTCGCACTCACTGTGAAGACTGGAGGCCGTATCCCGTCTTGTGCAAGCACCCGTCCTGTGCTCGCTGCCAAATGGCCCGAGGTTTAGGCCTTCGCTCCACCCCTGCTGCGGGGCAACACATATCCGTGGTGGGCGGAAGCGCCACTGAACAGCAAGGCATTGGCGCATTTCCGTCCTCTAATCGCCAATCGAATGGTAAGCAAAGCATTTCTGGTAGGCATCCCGGATTCATTTCCGATGAAAACAGCGCAGGCTGAATTTATTCACTGCGCCCTCTTCTCGACGAGTACGAACCGCTCCCAGATCTCAGATCTTGTAGAGACACGTAACCCGCCTAAAGACTTCACCGGCCCACTTGTTCGAAAATGTCGTGTGCCCGCGCCGAAGATTGCAACAAGGCTTCCACCTGTCAGCATGCCAGTGTCAGCGGCCAACCCGTAGACATTGAAGATTATCAGGCCGAGCTGAGCACGCTCCGCGCCCGGACCAAAGAGCTCGAGGAGAAGCTCTCAAAACTCACGACCCAGCCGACCAGCGGCGACAAGAAGCTGCGCTCGGCCCAATGGCTCAACCGCGTCGATGACAAGGCCATGTCGGCCCTCTACATGGACCGCTACCTCAACTACGGCCTCACGCGCGAGGAGCTGCTGTCAAATAAACCCATCATCGGCATTGCGAACTCGGGCTCCGACCTCGCGCCCTGCAACCGGCACCATCTCTCCCTCGCGAAGCGGGTGAGGGAGGGCATCCGGAGCGCTGGTGGGATCGCAATCGAGTTTCCCACGCACCCCATTCAGGAGAGCTCGCGCAGACCGACGGCGACACTGGACCGGAATCTCATGTATCTTGGACTCGTGGAACTGCTTTATGCGTATCCGTTCGATGGCGTTGTGCTCATGACGGGCTGCGACAAGACGACCCCGGCGTGTCTGATGGCAGCTGCCACGATTAACATCCCAGCGCTGTGTCTCAATGTCGGCCCGATGCTGAACGGGTGGAGGAAGAATGAGCGGATTGGATCTGGGACGGTGTTGTGGAAGGCGAGGGAGCTGCATGCAGGTGGCGAGATTGACGACGACACTTTGAACGACATGGTCACGAATGGCACGCCCAGCGCGGGTCACTGTAACACCATGGGGACAGCCTCTACGATGAATGCCCTGGCGGAAGCTCTCGGCATGGCTCTGCCTGGCAGCGCTGCGATTCCGGCGCCGAATAGGGAGAGAGCCCAGTGCGCTTACCAGACTGGCTTGCAAATCGTCGAAATGGTGTACGCCGACCGCAAACCGAGCGACATTATGACAAGAAAAGCGTTCGAGAACGCCATCATGGCCAACACCGCCATTGGTGGCAGCACAAACGCGCCCATCCACCTCAACGCCATCGCTAAACACATCGGCGTCGACCTGACCCTCGACGACTGGGACCGTATCGGCCACGATCTCCCGCTCCTCGTCAACATGCAGCCCGCTGGCCAGATGCTTGGGGAAGAATATTACCGCGCGGGCGGTCTTCCTGCCGTCCTAGCCGAACTTCTGTCGAAGAACAAGCTACACCAACACACTCTGACAGTCAACGGAAAAACTCTCGCCGCAAACGTCTGCGATCAGCACTCCTGGGACCGCACCACCATTCGCGCCTACGATGATCCTATGTTGACCGAAGCCGGCTTCCTCCACATGACCGGCACCCTCTTCGACTCGGCCATCATGAAAACGTGCGTGATCACACCGGCCTTTCGCGAAGCCTTCCTCGAAAGCCCGGGAGATCCACTGGCGTTCGAGTGCAAAGCCGCCGTCTTCGACGGCCCAGAGGATTACCACGTCCGCATTGAGACCGCGCCTGTCGACGAACGTACCGTATTGGTCATGCGAGGCACAGGGCCGCTAGGGTATCCGGGGGCTGCAGAAGTGGTGAATATGACGGCACCAGGTCACTTAATCAAGAAGGGCCTCAAGTACTCCCTCCCCTGCATCGGCGACGGGCGCCAAAGCGGCACGAGCGGCTCTCCCAGCATCCTCAACGCCAGCCCCGAAGCAGCCGAGAACGGCAATTTAGCCATCCTGAAAGACGGCGACATGCTTCGCGTCGACCTGAACAAACGGCGCGTCGACATGATGATCAGCGACGAGGAAATCCAGCGGCGCGGCGAGGAGCTACTGGCGCGCGGCGGCTACCAGTACATCGAGAGCCACACGCCGTACCAGGACCTCTTCCGCCGTGAAGTTGGCCCATTGAGCGAGGGGATGGTATTCAGGCGCGCGACGCAGTTTCAGCGGGTTGCGCAGAAGTTTCCGAGTCCGAGGGATAATCACTGAGATTTTGGTTCGTAGAGGCATATACAGTACGTTTGATAAATGTATCGGCGACGATGCTTGCGTTCACATGCGTGGCTTCTGTTTTCTTTGCTCTTCCCTGCCGTATATCTGCGCGATATCGCACATTGGTGTGCGAACAGAACAGAGAAAAAGACTATGGCGAAGAGGCTCGAAATTGGCCCAAGACCCAGCAGACACCTGTAAATCCGGCGTTCTAATACACGACTAACTTTTTAAAACAATGTTGAATCTTCACAACGAAACCGTTCAGCCTTCCTCGCGCACTGCCCAATTCATTCCCAGGCTGTCCATGGTCGTTCCGGCCAACAGTCGCATCGGCGGATATTCGAAAGAGACGTGCGAGAAAGACTGGGTCGTTGTCATCAAGAGCCACTTAAATAGCTGATCGTCGGCCAAAGGTTCTAGCAACAGCACCACCCCCCTTTACGTCCACGGATCGATACAACGAAGCCGTCCATCCCTGGATTCGCCCCCAAGCGCCCTAAACACCGTGGGGTCCATCCCCAGCGTTCCCCTCGTCCCCCTCCCCCTCCCTTCTTGCCCCAGCGAGCCCAACTACCTCACGACATCACCCCCTACCCGGCAAGTCAGTCAACACCATTCACGTCCACCCATACGCTCCTCCGCACAACATAGAGAATCACAACTTACGTCTCCCCTCCCCACCCGCCGCAGTCCCATTCGCCGCCCCATGACGCGGCACGTCTTGCTCCGAGCCCGAAGAGTCGGTCGCAGGCACGATGCCGGCGGCGCTCTCGCGCAGCGCGGCGCGCTCGCGTGTCGCTTTGTTCACGCGCCGGTTCTCGAAGAGGTCGAGGAAGGAGATGGGCATGGGCATTTTCGCTGTGTGATGGGTGGGGCTGGTGGGTTGTGGTGGGGGTTGGTTGGTTGGTTTATTCGGTGTGTGGTGGTTTGTGGTGGCTTTGATGTGAGGTGTGGCTTGGAGTAGAATGCAGCAAGGGAAAGGTCGTTTTTATAGACGTGAAGGAGAAGGACTCGACAAGTGGAAATCCGGGGGTGGGTTCTCCACGGGGACCCGGGGGACGACTCGTGGGCGAGCCGGTGGGTCCGGTCGCCGCCGTTGGTTTTTTTTTTTGGCTGGCTGACCTCATCATCACCGTCGGTCGCCAACTGCTGCACGGACGGGCGAGGAAGCTTTCGGGGCGAGGCTTGACGCGTGGTGCTAAGAGTTGTGCAGGACTTGTTCTTTTCTTGTCCTGTTTCTTGTTTCGTGCATGAGATGCGGTCCTGTCTGGACTTGAAGTCGTGAGAACAGCCCATCTCGTACCTATGCTCGAGTCGAGTCGAGTCCAGAGATGATTCACGGGATAGCACCGTCCGGATCGAACAAAGCAAAATGAAACGGCGTCGACCTCCCGAATCGACTGCTTACGCAGCCGTGCAGGATACACACAATATTGAACCCATCACAGGTCCCACGCGACGACAACATGGAACCCTCGCAATTCATCACCCGCAGCATTCAAAACCACCCCGCCAAGAGAAGCAGTCCCATCGGTACGGCACAAAACACGCCTCTTCACAAGCGAGACAAGTACCCCTCCCTCGCCGCCCAGGCTCGCCCGCAGTTGGCCACACCACGGCGGCAGCTAGCGGGTGGCCGCAGAGACCCGAGCCGGAGCTGCCAACTGCCAGCGTGCCAGCCGCCGCGTGCCGCTGCGATGCGTGAGGCTCTGCTGGAAGCCACACTGCTTTTACTGCGCGGTAGGACACGACTAAAGGTGGCCCGGAGAGGCGAGGACGGCGCGAGGGGTTACGAACGGCAAGAAAGAAGGGGAATGGACTTCGGTTGATAAAACGGGTTCTCTCCGCGCAGCCAATGCCACCTCCTCTCGAGAGCCCCTTAAGCTAAGGCACCTAATGCCACCACTCTCTGCCTTTCCCCAGAACATCTCCAAAACGGGCCCAAACTCTGGATCAGCCTTGGTATCAAAGAAGCAGGGCATCGAAGAAAACACGCAAAGGACATCAAAATGGCAGACGGCCCCACCACAAGGGAAAACCACGCCGCCCTCCAAACCCCCTCTCAAGAAGAAAGAGTTGAAGCAGAAGAAGGGAAATCGCAGATCGCGCCCACTCCATCCCATCCTGGCGTAAAAAATTCATCAGCATCGTGGTCGTTATAATCCATCACCGGCCCTCGAAATCACTCAGGTAGTCCGCGCCGCCACCGCCGCGGAACTGCGTCGTACCCACGGGCAAACCGCCGCCGATGGCCTGGTTCCCACCTCCACCCCCGCCACCACTCCCGTTCCCGTTCCCCTGCATCGAGTAACTGCTCAGCTCGCCCTCGCTGACATCGTCCAGATACTCGCCGCCACTACTCGCATCAAAAGGCGAGCGCCCACTGAAATCGTCCAGCTCATCCGGCGGCGGGCCCTGCGGCATGGCATTCCAGTCGATACGGCCGAGCGCGGGGTATTGCTGCAACAGGGCAGCCGGCAAGAAATTCCCCATCATATCGATCTGCGGCTGGCCGAGCACAGGCTGAGGCGCGACCAGACCCGCCGCGACTTGAGCCTGAGCCTGCTCTTCGTGCCAGGTGCGCTGGCGCTCGGCCGCCTCCTCGTCGAGCAAGGGTTTGATGCAGACGCGGCCGGCTTCGGAGCGGAAGTGGCGGCCCAGGGCGTCGGCGCGCGCGAAGCGGCGTCCGCAGCCCCATTGTGCGGTTGAGGCGAGCGTGCCGCGGCAGACAAATTTCTTCTCGCCTGAGTGGAGGCCCTCGTGGCGTTTGCGGTCGTGTTGGCGGGCGAAGGCTTTGCCGCAGACGGTGCAGACGAAGGGGCGTTCGTCCGTGTGTGTGCGCAGGTGGGAGCGGAGGTTGTAGGCGCGTGTGAAGCGTTTGGGGCAGAGGCTGCATTGGAAGGTGGCGGGGTGTTTTTGGACGCGGCCTTTGTCGGCGCCGGTCGAGGGGGCGCGGTCCGGGTTGGCCAGGTCGAGGTAGTATTCGCGATCGCTGGTGTTGCTAGAGCTGCGGTGGCGGTTGCCCGAGAGGGAGCCGGAGCCGGAGCCGTTGCGGCCGCGGGAAGGAGTGCTGGAGCGTGAGGGGGCGGATGTCTGGGCGTCGAAGGGAGACAATTTGTTGTCGCCCGTCACTTGGGGTTGAAGAGAAGGTGAGCGGCCTCGCGCTGGAAGGCCGTGCTGGGCGGGTTTGGCGCCGGCGTGCGAGTCAGATTTTGCTCGGATGCGCTTGCGGCTGGCGTTGGCTGTTGGGGTGAAATTAGCAAGTGCGTGCCCAAGCAGTTTGAAAGGAGACTTACATTTCATCAGCGGGCTCAGGGCTTCACCGTCATTCGTGGGTCGGCTCACATTCTCCATCGGATTTCTCGAAGGCGGCGCGTAGTCAATGTTGATCTCCGGCGGGCTCATCTGATCTGCATTTCCCGGATCGCCACCCGGACTCGGCTGATTCATAGATGGGAACGGCTCTGGGGCTGCGCCGGAATACATGTCTAGACCGTTGTCCTGCTGAGGGAATTGTCCGTTGAGGTCCATGTTGAGACCATAGTGGTTGTCCGTGGTGAATGCAGGTAGCGAGTTCTGTTGCGCCATGACCTGAGGTGAATGCCCCGGACTGTAGTACTGCTGCTGCACTGGCGCCTGGTTCTCATTCAGTGTGAAGTGCCCCAGCTGCCGCCCCAAGCCGTCGTTGAATGTCGGGTCGTTGGAGGCGTTGAGCAGCGGAGAAGAATGCGCGTTTGCCTCGAAGCTCTCTAGAGATGGCATGTAGGGGGACGCTTGGTTCGAGTGGGATGAATAGTCGGAATAATTGTCCGAGGGCGTCCGCCTGTGTTGTCTATACGTGTTCATCGACCCCCAATCGGCCTGGCCCTGCGGGTACAGGGCGCTCGAGGGGTCCAGCGACTCGGAGACGCCGCGGGCCCGACTGGGAGGGCCAAAGGAGGTCTGTTGGAAACCCGGCGAGGCGTGCGGGCTGGGAGTGTGCGATTGCGCGCGCGCCATGTCGGGGATGAAGTGCGGGGGGGTGGGCGCGTGCTGCGTCTGCATGGTGGCCATTGGGTCCAGCGAGCCTCCCAGGTTGTCCGGACCGGGCTGCGGTTGGAGCAGATCGACCGAGTTGGGTTCGACGAGCAGGGACGGATCGACCGAGGCTTGGTCGTCAAAGTCGACCTGGCTGAAGTCGAAGGAGGGGAAGGCGCTGGTGTCGCTGGCGCTGTTGGCGTCGGGGGAGGTGGTGTGGCTCAGGGCGTGCGGGGACACGTTGTCGCTGCCGTTGCGGCTCTGGGTACTGCTGTTGTAGTTGTACGCGCCAGCGGAGCCCTGGCCCGAGAAGCCCCCGGCGGACTGGAGAAAGGTGTGGTCGGCGATGTTGGAGGTTTGCGACGGCGCGGCTGGCGCCTGGGGCTGCAGCGACTGGGGGGGGTCGGGGAAGTCTTGGTAGGTGGAAGCGAAGAGGAAGTCGGGCTGGCGCGACGCGTCGTGGGTGAAGGCGGGGTCGTGGTAAGGATTGGAGGCAGGCAGGGCGGTATATTGGTTGCTGTTCAAGGCGGTGGGATCGGGGTGAGATAGGCTGGTGGGGGCAGTCGGGTGCGGGTGCGGCGAGGCGGAGGCGGACGAGGGTCTTATATGATGATTGTTGGCAAGGCCGGCGGACGGCGATCGGCCGCGGTCGTGGGAGGCCATGGTGGGTGCCGACGTCAGAAGCGCAAGCAGGGGGTGAGGCCGTCCAAGGGAAGGAGATGTGGCTTTGGTGGGTTGGAGTGGAGGTGGTGGAGGGATGCATGCTCAGCGAGCGCTCGGCCCGCCCCCAGCCAGCCAGCCAGCCAGCCAGCCCGGCGAAGCAGGTGGTGCGTCTCGTTTCCGCGGTGCCTGTCGCTCGCTACTGCAGCCAAACCGCGCCCGACAGCCCTGCGCCCTCTCGATGTCATGCTGCGATTGGGAGCGCGACGTGGATGCTGCACGGGCGCAGTCGACCATCCCTCCTAACGATCCCTACCCACATACACAAAATGGTGGTACGGTAGTGTGGCCAAGGTTCCGTTCGGGTCGACTCAGCCCTCTTCCCATTGCCTGCGCGTACTCGCGAACCGCACAACCGACTGACTTTCCTACCGACCGGACGACCACCACCACCACCACCACCACCACCACCTCACCTCGTCAAGGCGTCGAGTCATCTCGGAATGGCGCATCATGTGCGTCGCCGATCTACCTTTCGCATCTCCCTCATCTCAGCCAAGGTAGATGCAGATGCATTGCGTCCGGACGACAGAGGCCCTGCGGTCTACCCAAGGTACCGCGTTCAATAAAAGCCTCTCTTGATCGTCCGCGAGCCAGTGGAGGCCATCAATCTCTCCCCATCTTGAACCGCCAGCGGCATCATGTGTCACCTACTCCGTCGTTCATCGCCCAGCGCCCAAGATATCCAGCGGTGTGCGGTCGGTGCCTGTCGTCCCTCCCGGCCGCGCTTGAAACGGGTGTACGGCATTTTGAGCAGCGAAAAAAGCATCACGCTAGAGTGGTGTGCCTGGGGAAACCCATGTTTCATTATTCAACCGGTCGGTTTCGAGACGGATCAAACACGCGCAGGAAATCTATATCGATGGCCTACTATTCCTGCTTTCGCGAGGCACGAGAATCCGAGAAACAGTGTTGCACCCGCGCCTCGCCCATTCTTCTCCACGAATAGTACAGCCGTCAACTCTCATCAAACAACCCGAAACGCGCAATAGTCATGATAAAAATCCCCGAACATCCCGTTCCTCCAAACATATCCAAACCCGCCATCATGACGCCAACCTCCAACCACGTCCCGCCGTCCCGTCTCCAGCTTCTTCAGTGCCGTTATCGGCGCCAACACCTCCGCCCACTTCCCCACCCCACCTGCACGTCCAAACGTGTATGTATCTCCAATCCTTCGACGCAGCACCGCCTCACCCTCACCCGCCCATCAGAGCCATGACGGGGCTGTGCAACGCCCAGCGCCATTGCGTGCCGCCCGTTTCGATCGGAAGGCTTAGGCCTGCGTCTCTCTGCGCGGATCGCCCATCTGCTGCATGAGGTGTGCTCGGTGTGCTTCCGGTGAATCGGTAGTGGAATATGCGTCTTCGCTTGTCCGCTGGACGGATCGCTGGTCCTTGTTGGCGAGGACAGCAGTGCGTGCACGGGAAGTTTAGAGACGCGCGCGCCCGCGCACGAGTAGAAAGTGGCTGTGCCGCGGTCATGTGCCACGTCGCCGGGGAGGAGGGAGTCGAGGTACTCGAGTAAGTGCTGCTACCTTACTGGAGAGACTTTACCTACTGTCGTAAGGCTACCCAAGGTTCGTCGGCGCGCAGACTCGTGCGTCTTCGCGAAGGGCGCTAGAAGGGGCTGCTGCCACCAGGCCCCGGGCAGATGACCTTGCGCGCTGCAGGGCGGGGTGCATTGCGTTTTGCGTTTGGAAGGTCTTGTGAGGTCTGCTGCTGTCTGGTAGGTGCGTGACGGGGGATGTAATGTTGACGGGTGTGGGATGACGGGTCGGGGAGAATGGCAGGGCTGATGCTGATAGGAAGAAGCGCATGTGAAAGAAGCATTGGGTCGTGGGTCCGAGGTCTTGATTTTGGCGACACACCGCTGCTGGCACATTTGTCGAACTCTGCGTGGCCGTAAAAGCCTCATACATCGAAGAGAGGGAAACGCAAATAATCACGGCCCCTCACAGCTGTTCGACTCTCTCCCCATCCCCGTCCCCGTCCCTGTCCCCTCCCTTGACCCGCCTCGCCAGCAGCGCAAGCAACCACCTCACGAGTCCCAGCAGCTCCCCCGCCAGCGCGCGCGCCTGCCTAGCAAGTCTGATAAGCGGTCTGTCGATCGCGCCAGGCGAGCTCTCTGTTGTGCCCTCCGAGCGTTCGTCGAGGAGTTGGCGGTGCTCCTCGACGCTGGGGCCTAAGAAAGCCTGGGAGGCGGCGGGTAGGGGGGTGTGCTTGTAGGGTCGTGGCGCCCAGTCACGACGAAAGATGGCGGAGTCTTCGATTGTTCGGGGCAGGAGGTGAAGAGCGTTGGTGGCGGGGAGGGGGGAGAAGGTGGGGTGGTAAGCGGGGTGGGTGTTGGGTGTCGGGGTGTTTTTTGGGGGGCTGTGGTTGAAGATGTAGCGGGGAAATTCTGGGGTTGCGGTTCTTTGGAAGGATGCGTGTCGAGTCGACAGATGCGGGTGGTCGGGAGCTGACATGCTCCTCGGGGATCCGCGGTTGAGCACGTAGCGTCTGAATTCAGGTGTCGTTGGCCTGGCAGAGGAAGGACGCTGTCGCTCGATGATCGTGTCGTATTGCTCGCCGGGATCGTATGGCTCTGGCTGAGGGCCGAGTCGTTCTGGCTTCCGCTCTCGCTGCAGGATGTCTGCAACGGTCAACAGCCGGCGAAGCGACGCAGCATCTAGCCGGTACGCTCGCCGAACGCCAGGTTCTGAGCCCCAGTATCTTTCCACGTCGCGCCATGACATGATCCAGATCTGTCGGGCGTTGATGTAGCATGCCTTCTTCATCATTTCATTGTTCTGCAAAGTGATGGGATCGTAGAGGTGATCGCCTGCTATGGCTGCTGGGTGTCGCTCGCTGTTGTGTTCCAACGGAACGAATGTTGCGCAATGGAAGGCCGACCTAGATGCGTCAATTTCGAGCTGGGCAGAGTCGCCTGGAGCAGGACTCACCAATTCTTTCGCGTGATCCGGAGGTGCTCTTGGATCGAGTGACCGTGAAACGATGTGCACTAACGCAGACTATTGGTCGCTTGTCAAAAAAAAAAGGGCGCGCTGGTGGTGGGCTTACGCTGACGAACTCCATCACCTCCGAGTCGCCCCGCGACAGAACGACTATGGGATGGTTGCACAAACCCGGGTGGGACATATGCCCCGTCAGATGATCGACAGCTTGTTGCGGAGTGCCGCAGCGGGCGCGCGATGTCGCCTTTACTTCTGCGAGAGTGGGCAGCCAGAGAACGTTCCCCTGAACAACATCCTCGGAGCTCACTGCAGCGTCGCGGGGCTTCGGTTTCGGGGCCATGAATGAGGATGAGTGCAATGTTAGACTTCGGATGGTGGTCTTTCGCTAACTAGTGTTGTGCTCTGTCCTGAAAAGCGCCATGGATAGGCTTGATAAATAGATAAACCGCAACTTACTGTGCCGCGTTAAGGTCTCGCGACCGGAGGCTGTGCTTTGCTACAACACGATACATACTGGATATTTTGAGCGTGCTTGGGCCGCATTCCGCTTGAACAGCGCCGCACCCTCATCGTTCATCATCATCAAGTCGCTTGAACGGCGCATCTTCAAGACTTTCATCACAGCGCAGAAGCGCGAGGCTGGGGGCAAGGCTGCGCCGGCTTAAGGAAATGGCGCCTAGTGAAGGGGGAAGAACAAAATAGCGCCTTAGAAGCCTTGTTGAGAGCCAGCGTGGGTGGTGTAGTCGGGCGACGAAATGGATGGTCGACGGCGCCTCTTTTCACGCTCGGCGCCTAAGCGGCGAGGCGGGTCGGCTTCAACTGCGTGGCTTTGCACGGCAAGAGCTCCGTTGGGACTGATGAGCGGCGGGGAAGTATAGACCTGCACTGTTTATGCTGGCGGGGCGAAGGTGCGGCTGGGGCGTTTCAGCCCGCCATGGTGATTCTTTTGGACACCCGATGTATTCCAGTGGGTTGTGCGACCTCGCGTCCGTCGACGTATAGTAGAAGGAGGCGGTGCCCCATCGCTGCCTAGGCTAAAGCTCCCCCGACGCAGTGACAGCGATGAAGACTGCAGATCATGAGAACACAGTTGTCGTGGTAAAGACGAGAGCACGAGTGATGGAAGGAAAGATGACGGATGAGGTTGGAGGTCGGGCTCTCGAGACCGATGTCTGCCTTGCCGCACGCCTCCGAACTGAGCGGAAGGCAGCACAGGGTGGCGGAGGTCGCCGCGCATGGAGAGGCGGGAACAGCCGCCGCCGCCGCCGCCGCCGCCGCCGAGTAGAGCTCACGTCGTGTCTGCCCACCACACCCGCTCTCTGAACACCCAAGGAAAGACTCACTGCCGCCCACCCTCCCCCAACAACGCCACAAAGGTATGCGCGCTTAGATACATACACATGGACATCGCTTACGGCAGCCCAGATGATTTCACGACCCGCAGCGCGCACCGCGACCACCGTCGCCCGCCGCGGCTTCTCCACCACTCGCCCCCAGCTCGGCTCGCCCTACCACTACCCCGAAGGTCCTCGCAGCAACATTCCATTCGACCCGCTGAAGAGGGGGTTCGCGTTCAAATACTGGGGCTTTATGGGTAGGGACTGGTCTGGTGGGAGTGCGAGGAGAGAACACAACGCTGACAGGGGGAATAGCCGTTGGGTTTGGCCTGCCGTTCGGCATTGCTGGTGAGTATATCAAGGCCTCGAGCATGAAGTGGGCATGCGCTGACCCTGTGGGCAGTGTGGCAGACGAAGAAGAACCAGTAGAGGACGCAGGTTGGGACGACGGGGCTAGGGTTGCGCGGGAGTCTGGGACGATACAGAGGCGCAAAAGACATGCTGGTCATTCTGCGCCGAGAGCCAAAGATGCTCATATCCCCATCTTGCTAGGTCTGGGCAAAGGGGCAGAGACAATGCATTTGCGCTCACGCTGCGCCCTCAAGTACGCGAAAGCTCATTGGCTCGCTTGACCTGCCTCGTGGCGCTGTACATAGAATCCTCCAATTTGTGCTCTAAAATATCGACTTCAAGTGAAACATTGTTTGCCCAAGTATGAAGTGATTGCGCCGCTCCAACCACAACATGCGTAATTTGCGCAATACGAAACACGACAAGTTCGACTTCAAAGAGCAGGCCGCCCACCTGACGGCCACTGCTTGGGACCCCGCGGATGACTCGCTGATACTGGCTTTCGGGCCTGCCGGACGAGACGGCGATGCTGGAATTACTCTGAAACGACTGAGTCCAGGCGCGCAGACTCCAGATGAGGCCACCACAATCGCGTCGTGGGACGCACCGCCCCCAAACCCGGATCTGGGAACAGACCGGATACTAAGTTTGCAATGCTTCCCCGACTCCAAATCCATAATCCTCGTCCTCGCCGGCGGCGACATTGTGGTTGTGCGCGAGGAGCCGCAGCCAGAGCAGGATCTCATCGAGATAGTTGGGTCCGTCGATGCGGCAATCAACGCCGCCGCCTGGAGTCCTGACGAGGAGCTTCTCGCGATTTCCTCTGGCGCGGGCACTCTGCTGCTCATGACCAGAGACTTCGAAAGCGTGGCAAACGTCACTCTCACGCCAGAAGACGTGCAGGTGTCAAATCACGTTTCTGTGGGGTGGGGGAAGAAGGAGACGCAGTTCAAGGGCCGCGGTGTGGCGAAGACGCTGCGCGATCCGACGGTCCCTGAGCATATCGACGAGGGGAAGGTGAGCGAGCTGGACGACGGTGAAGTGACTATCACCTGGCGAGGGGATGGAGAGTATGTTGCCCTGAACAGCGTGCTCGATAGCGAACCGAAGCGCCGAACCATTCGCGTCTTCTCCCGAGAAGGTGTGCTTGAAAGTGTCACGGAGCCAGTGGATGGTCTTGAATCCGCCCTCAGCTGGAAGCCAAGTGGACAACTTCTCGCCGGAATTCAGAGACAGGGCGAAAAGCTTGATGTAGTCTTCTTCGAGCGCAATGGACTCAGACACGGAGAGTTTAGCCTCCGATTGAGCGAAGAGGAAAAGGCGACCTCTGCTCTTCCTAATGCAATCGATCTGAGATGGAATGCCGACTCCTCTGCTCTTGCTGTGTCCATGAAAGATCGCGTTCAGATCTGGACGATGAGCAATTATCATTACTACTTGAAACAAGAGGTTATTTTGGGAACATCAGGCGCCGACACCACCAGATCATTCTGGCATCCAGACAAAGGGCTTCAAATAGCGTGTGCTGCTGCAAACGATCTACGGCTCCTCTCGTATGCTTTCGATGTCTGTCACGGGTCGCTCGAACCTCCTCAGGACATTGGACTTGTCGCGGTGATCGATGGCAAGAGGCTGAAAGTAACACCTCTTCGCACGGCCAACGTGCCTCCACCTATGGCCTTCGATGAAGTCGAACTTCCTGATCAAGCCATCGATCTGACAGTAAGCGATGATGGCAAGGAGATTGCTGTCCTGCATCACACTACTGTGACCACCTTCAGCTGTGACTACGGGGCAAAGCCGCCGTTGAAAGCGACTTTAGCCAGCACGCTGGCGAGGCCAAGTAGCGCAGCACTTCAGACGCAAGGCAACACCGTCGACCGCGACAGTTCGCTGGAAGTACAGGGCGTTTTGTTCTGCAAGGCGACCCAAGATCGACTGTTCTACAACACACCAAACACCGCCACCCCCAACAACCCTGGTTTAGAACATACATGTGCAGTCAACAGGTCTGATCCGGGTCATGCCACTTGGCGCTCCTCTGAAGATTGCAAGGTTTCGATCGCCTTGAGCGAGGCGGGGGTCCTGCGCGTTGACAGCGCGCGCCAGAATCTGCGCATCTCTGGGTGCACTTCCTTTGTTGTCACTTCGACACACCTGATATATACGACGAGTCAGCATCTACTGAAGTTTGTGCATCTTCATGATGGGTCTTTGGAGATTCCAGCGGACGAGCCGGAAAAGGACGAGCGCTGTCGAAGCGTTGAGCGAGGAGCCAAGATAATCACAGTGATGCCTAGTGTTCATGCTCTGGTGCTGCAAATGCCACGTGGGAACCTCGAGACGACCTTTCCCCGAGCCCTGGTGCTCGCCGGAATTCGCAAAAATCTCAAAAATCTTGACGGCGGAGCCTACAAAAAATCATTCTCAATTTGCCGAACACACAGAGTCGACATGAACATCTTGCACGATTATGCGCCGGTGCAGTTCATGCGAGATGTGGCCCTATTTGTGAAACAACTCAAAAAGGCGGAGTACATTGACCTTTTTCTCAGCTCTTTGTCGGACGAAGATGTATCACAGACACTGTACCGTGATACTCTTACAACATCGCATCAAAGCCAACAGGGCACCATGGTACACCCGAGAACAGAAGTCGAGGGCCTTGCTCAGAGCGCGAGCGGCAAGACGAATCGAGTATGCGATGCATTCCTTGAGGTGCTGCAGAAACAGATGCCAGCTTCGCTCCAAAACGTCGTGACAGCACACGTCTGCAAGAGCCCACCGGATCTTGAGGCGGGCTTGAGACTTGTGTCAGAGTTGAGGCGTGAACAAAAGCAGGAGAACCTCGAACAAGCAGTCGAACATATCTGCTTTCTTGCAGACGTCAACCATCTGTACGACACAGCACTCGGCATTTACGACCTCGACGTCGCTTTGCTCGTTGCACAGCAATCACAGAAAGATCCGCGAGAGTATCTGCCATACCTGCAGAACCTTCATGACATGGAGTCGCTTAGGCAACAGTTTGCTATCGACAACGACCTGAAGCGGTATCGCAAGGCTTTGAGCCATTTGCATGCCCTCACGGACTTCGAAGAGGTAAAGACATACACTTCACGGCATGAGCTCTACAGTCTCGCGATTGAATTGTATCGCTACGACAACTCACGCTTGTTGGAGCTCATGCGACTGTATGCAGACTTCTTAAGCAGTCGGAACAGGTACAAGGAAGCAGGCATCGCGTACGAGTACATCGGGGACAACACCGCAGCATACGAAGCTTACAGATCGGTCACGATGTGGCGTGAGTGCCTTGCAAATGCAGCACTGGTGCCTATCAGCACCGACGAGCTCGCTGAGCTTGCCCAAGATCTGGCGACTAGCTTGGAAGAGGCCAAGGACTTCACGGCATCAGCGTACATCCACCTTGACTACCTGTCGGATCTCGACAATGCCACTCGGCTGTTATGTCGTGGCTACCAGTTCGCCGAAGCCATCAGAACTGCCGCCGTCCGACAGCGATCTGACTTGCTGAGCACAGCGGTAGACTCAACCCTCATCGAGACCTCAGCAACAACGACCGAACTGCTAGCAGAGATGAAGTCACAGCTGCACGCTCAAGTGCCACGGCTTCGGGAACTACGCGAGAAGAAGTCTGAAGACCCCATGGCTTTCCTCGACGGTGCGGAGGGTGGCGATGGCGTGGACATACCCGACAACCTGTCACTCGCACCCACCGATGCGACCACCTCCGCCGGCACCTTTCTCACGCGATACACCAATCGTAGCTCAGGAACTTTGGCAACCAATGCCACACGCAAAACGTCGAAGAATCGACGTCGTGAAGAGCGGAAAAAGGCACGAGGCAAGAAAGGAACAGTATACGAAGAAGAGTACCTGGTCAACTCGATCGCACGCTTGATCGAGCGGATGAACAGCGTCGGCGACGACACAGCCAAGCTGGTCGAAGGACTCATGCGTCGCGCGATGAGAGAGAGGGCCGTCGCCGTGCAGAGCGCCATGGACGATGTCGTCGAGGCGTGCAGAGCATGCACGGACGAAGTCTTCAATCCCCCGCGGCAACACGCGCACCCTCAGCCGCCGGCAGCGACAGCAGAAGAAGCCGTGCAGCGGCCATGGGGCGGCGAAGGCGTGCTGTGGGAGACCCTGACAGGGACGGGGCAGAAGGCCGCGGCCCCGACGCTCAAGGCTTTCGAGCGTCTCAATATACTCGGGTGACGATACGATCACGTATGACAATGGAAATGAAACGAACACCACTATGAGCCCTACAGAAATTTCCATTTCGCGTGATCTTAATCGCCATCGCGTAGCCAGGGCGCTCGTCTCGCGCTGGTGGTTCCAGTGACTTCCCACCATCCCGTCCCGATGAGAAGAGCCCTGCCGCTCAAGCTTTCTCCCTCCCTTCTCCTGCTCTGTCTCTTTCACTTGAAGCTTCGCGCAAGCTGTGGCCAGCGCCTCCTGCAGCTCCGCCATGAACTCCGCGACCGGAACCACAGACCCTTTCCCCTCCTCCCTAGCCTCTCTCTCCTCCTCGCAATGTTTGGTCAGCTCCGCCTCCAGCCCCTCCACCATCCCAGCGTCCGGGTCCACGGACCCCTCCCTCTCCTACCTGGCGGCTTCCTCCTCTGCGACCCTCGCCTTCTCTGCCGCCTCCTTCGCCCTGTACTCCTTCTTCTCCTTCCTATTCTTCTCCTTTCTCTCCTTCCCCTCCCTCTCCTCCCTCTCCTCCCTTTCCACCTCAACCGCCGCCCCCTAATCTTCTCCCTCCTCGCCCCCACCACAAGCCGGCGCCTCCCCCACCGGCGCCTCCTCCTCCTGTAGAGCGCGCGATGCATGCTCGAGGCCCTCGAGCACGAGCTCTTCATCGTCTTCGGCGGGTGCGGAGCAACACGAGCTGGGCGGGAGCTCGGTCGGGGCCTCGTCGGCCACATCGCCGGAAAACGCCGGCGGCGTCGGCATGTGTGCGCCACTGCTGTTGTCGGCCTCGAGAGACGCTGCGCTGAGCCCTGGAGCGCCGTCGTCGTGCGGCCAGTCGAGCTTGCGGGCTTTGGCCGGGGGTTCAGCCGGCGTCTCCATCCACGCGTAGCGGTGGCTTCTCTTGCCGGTTGTCTCCCAGCGCACCATCTCGTCCTTGGAGACGGCTCGGGGAGGGCCGCCCATGAAGCCGCCCTTAGGCCCATGGGCCGGGTCCGTGCCGTTGGTGTGGCGCACAGGCGTCTTGGGCGTCGTTTCGAGGACTGGCGCAGTGGTGGTGGTGTCGTCAGCCGCTGGTGCGGCCACGGCCGGAGACGGCGAGGGCACGGCGCTGCGAGAAACCAGTGTGGCAGGCTGGTTGAAGTCGGCGTGGGAGATCTCTTGGATCTCGGTAGGTGCCGCTGGAGCGGTCGTGGCGGATGCCACCCGGTTCTGCGGCGAGGGTGAGGGGCCGTGGAGGACCGGTGTGACAGGTCGGTCGACTGTGTTGGCCGCGAGGTTGCCCTGGGCCAAAGGCTCTGCCGCTGGAGCGGACGTGGCTGCTGCCAGCCGGTTCTGCTGCAGAGCCATGGCGCCCCGGCCGAGCTACTGCCCGTGGAACCGGGCCTGGTCGATCTCCACCATGTCGTCGTTGTCGTCGTCCAGGCGAATGGGGTCGACTTGGTGTTGTCCTGGTGCCATTGGCGCCATTGGCGGGAACGGACCCGCTGGGCCAGCGATCGGGGCGAATTGGACGGGCCCAGGGACGAGGACGGGCCCATAGGGGCCGGGAGCGAAGAATGAACCGGGAGCGAATGCGGGGGCGGGGGCCATTGGCGCTGCTATGGCCCGCTGGCACTGCTCTTGGGCCGCCAGATAAGCCCGCATCTCCTGGTCGAGCCGCAAGAAACGGCGCAACACACGCTCCGCCTCACGGACGTCGCGCGCCGCGAGGTCCCCGCCGTCGTCCTTGAACTTGCGCACTACGGCCATGAAGTCGTCGTCCGCCCGCTGGGGCCAGGCTCGCGCGACCCGGAGCAAGTGGTTGAACACGGCCCTCTGGGCCTCGAGAATGAAGGCAGGGAGGGGGTTGAGGTGACGGCCGGCCCGTTGGGCACCCAGGATCTTGGTCAGGTGGCGCAAAACTGGAGTCGGGTCGCCAGCGTCGAGAGGCCGCTGGTGAGGGGGTTGCTGCCAGAGCTCCTCAGGGCCGGCCCGGAAGTAGCCGGGAGCCATGGTTCGTCCGGCCATGCTGCTCGAGTGGTCGCGGAGGTGGTGCTGTTGGTGCTGACTGTGGTAGGCCCAGGCTTTCGAGCAGCGGGAGGCCCGGTGTCGCGGGCTCGTCGGCGTCCCGCAGGAGAGCAGGTGAATGCAGCCGGTATGAAGTGCCGGCAGGCGTTGTTGGTTGCGATGAGGGCGGAGAGAATGCACAGAGAAAGGGGGTGAATGGGTGGTCGGGATGCTGGCTTCTTAATGCAGCGAGAGGGGTTGGAGATGATGCAAGTGATCAAAGTACGATGAAAGGCGTCTGATGACTGAAGAGAAATTGAAGAGAGCGCAGAGTAGCGAACTTTCTTATTTTGCGAGTACGTGCAACAAAGTTGCCAGCAACCGCGAAAATCCGGTCAGACCCAACACGTATGGCTTCCGCCATGGCCCTTGAATCGCCGAATACGGAAAACGGCAGACGTCTACCTGTGGATGAACAGAAGGAGATGGTTTGAATGACGCGAGACATGGTACGCACTTTGGTCTGGACCCGGAAGAGTGAGGATTTGATGCTAATGAACAAGGTTCCGCAGTGAGCCGATCGTCGCCTGCTCATACATCAGCATCCGCCGAACGATCGTCTCGCCTCTAGATGGATGAATCAGAGCGCCGGAGGGTTTTGGCACCTCGTCCACCTTCTTTTGTGCCGTTTTTTGACCATCATGACGGGCACACTTTTCAGGCGACAATCGACAAGGAATTGTTACTACACCACCTTGATGTGGTAAGATGGTTTCAGGCGATGTGGGAATGGCTCCGCGGATGTTCGGCCACTCGAAAACCACCGGTGGATCTTCAACAAATCTATCGGCTACTTGGGAGTTTTGCATGCAGGTTCATCAGCAAGTGCTCAAAAGGGAGTTTTTCACTTGAGCCCGTCGGCATCTAGAGCTGCCTTCCTGCCATCGATGGCCCGGAGGGCTCCGAGTTTCGCCGGGGTGCTGTCGGATCAGGTTGGAAAGACGCTCGGGAGCCACATCCCGTCGCTAGGCGCATGTCTACCACACAAATTTTCGCAGATAACAATGAAACAAAGCGATTTGAAAAAGGTGCCAAGAGGAGACGTCCATCTTCAGAACGGCCCCGGCGTGACGGCGCGAAACCTCGCATGGGGCCGAATGACCCGAGAGCGCGAGCATGAGCGGCAAGGACGGATACAGCCGGCGCTAGTGACGGCGAGCGGCAAGCCATCGGCGGCGATGCAACCACCACCTCCACCCCATCCGACAGACTTGTTCACGTGCCTCGATACCCTATCCCGAGCGACTTGCGAAAGAGTGCCCGGCCGGCAGGCGCTGCGATTCTCACGTTGGACTCACATGCGATCGATCTCTTGGCTAATGCCCCTCCTTTCCTTTGCTTACAACGGACGACGCCGGCTGGGGTTGAAACGCTAGCGAGGTACTGTTGACGAAGAACGCTCTCTCAATATGAGCGTCATACTATGTACCGGTAAGGGTCTGACATTGTCAGTCGAATGGAGATACCTCACTGACTGTCGACTCCAGCGGGGTACGATCATACCATCAGGTAGGCAATCTTCCTTGATCGCGCCTTCCCGGGGGACTGGTTGTGGGTGGGGGATGATGGAGAGGGTGTGAAGGGGAAAAAGGAGTAAGAACGGCAATGGGTTTGCGCAAGCCTGGTATTGGCGCACTTTGGCGATCGATCCACGTTTGCCCATGCCGAGGGCTAAAGTCCCTGGACTAACAAGGCCATCGACGCCATCGACGGAAAGAACCGTTCGAGTGACGATGAAGATGTCTGAAAGTTCTGGAGCTGCAGATTTATCTGGATCGCAACGCTTAACGCCAGCTGCGCAACGGTGCACTGGCAAAAGTAGAGATCTGAACGATTCCTGGCGGGTTCGACATGACACTTATACCTTGGGCTGGACGTTCCTTCACTCGACCGACCACCCTTCCACGCACAAGCGCTTGTGCGACGTTCCTCATTGGCCGGGACTCACACCCCCCCTCCATCCCACGCTAATATTATCCCCTTTCTACCCTCACTGACTTTCACACCCACTCTAGATTCTGGGAAGCTCTAAGCGGCATCTGCTCACGCACCATTCCCCACCCGGACTCACAAGTCAATCGACTCTGCATCTCCCCTGATAAACGCTTCCTCGCCGCGGCGGGTCACCACACCGTCAAGCTCTACGACATCAAATCAAGCAATCCGGCTGCCGTGTTGACGTTTGAGGGCCATACAGGCAACATCACCGGCGTCGCTTTTCACTGTGAAGGGAAGTGGATGGTGACAAGCTCTGAAGATGGTATGATTGAGCTCGCATCCAGCTTTTCGACCGCCAAACACTGACCTGTCTTCGTCGCACTTGCAAAGGCACCGTGAAGATTTGGGACACCCGCAGCGGGGTCATCCAACGCAACTACTCCCACGGCGTCCCCGTCAACGACGTGGTCATCCACCCAAACCAAGGCGAGCTCATCTCCTGCGACCGGGGCGGCAACGTGCGCATCTGGGACCTCAGCGAAAACAAATGCTCGCACCAGCTCGTCCCCGAAGAAGACAAGTCCGTCGCATCCGTCACTGTCGCCACAGACGGCTCCCTCCTCTGCGCCGCCGTGAGCAACTCCGTCCACGGCGCCGTCTACGTCTGGCGCCTCATCACCGTCCGCGATGTCACCAGCCTCGTCCCCGTCACCAAATTCCTCGCCCACAACACCTACATCACGCGCGTGCTGCTCTCGCCCGATGTGCGACACCTCGCCACCTGCTCAGCGGACCATAACGCGCGGATCTGGGCCGTGGACCTCGACCGCCCGGCGCCCTCCGACTTCGGCACCTCGAAGCAATCCTCCGAAGTCTCGCTCAAATCTCAGACAGCAGCGTCCATCTTCGGCGGGCCGCCGCCGTCTGCCAACTCCGAGCCCGAGCCTACCGCCTTCGACCTCGAGCAGGAGCTCGACGGCCATCAGCGCTGGGTGTGGGACTGTGCGTTTAGTGCCGACTCCGCGTACCTCGTGACGGCATGCAGCGACCATTATGCGCGACTGTGGGAGTTGAGCTCTAAGAGTGTCATCCGGCAGTACAACGGGCATCATCGCGGCGCCGTCTGTGTGGCGCTGAACGACTACTCCGAGGTTTCTAGGTGAACTCGGTTGGTTGTGACGAGAAGTGCTGGGATAGTCGCATTTGCCGGGTTCGAAGCTCTTTTTGGAGGTGGCAAGGCATTTCGAGAGGCGTTCTTGATGAAGGATGGAGCGAATCGGCGTGCATGGTATGGTGGGCCGTGGCCATGTGACGGCAGATTTGAAGTCGAGCGTCTGCTACGTTGCTTTAGCTCTGCATGCGGTCGTGTCACTGCAGCGCCGGAGTCGAGTGTCTGCTCATCTGCTCCAACTCTGCGTTGGCGGACGAATGAAACGTTTTTGTTGCCTGTTCCCAAGACAATCCCTTCTTGCGAGGCTGTGGACTCCCCGCTAAAAGAGTGGACGAGTCGAATCCAGGGCAGAACAACATCGCATATTGATATCAACACACCTCCCGTCCCACTCACCCACCCGCACCCGAAGCATCACTTCTCGCTCCCGGACTAGCAAGTCCACTAGGCCTCCTCCCCCCCGGTCCTGGCCCAATGACCGCACTTCCCCTTCGACTCCCCGCCGCCTTCCCCGACTCCGCCTCGCGCTCCAAAAACGCACTCCACAACTCCGCTAACCCCTCCCTCCCACCGCCATCTCTCGCGCCGCCTGCACCCCCTACCCCCTCCAACGGCTCAAAGCCCGACGAAAGCGTCGGGGTACTCGGCGTCCGTCCGAACGGACTCTTCGGCAACCGTAGACTCCCCCCCGCGCCCCCTGCTCCCCCAGGCCCACCTGGCAACCACCCCCCGCTTCCCTGCCGTTGCAACCCGGCCTGCTCGCGCTGCTCCTCCGACCAACCCAACAATGCGGCAATCAGCTGCAGCACCTGGAATTTCTTCGCGTCGCCACGCTCCAGCGCTAGGAAGTGCAGCAGATGGTTCGTCACGAGCTGGCGGTCGACGTTGTCCTCAGGCTTGCCACGCTTGAGAAACTTGAGCGCGCGCGTCAGGTGGTCGTTCAATATCACGGCCTCGTGGCGCAGCTTGCCGATCAGCAGGTTCTTCTCCTTGACTTCTTTTTCAAAGGGCGAGGCGCGCGCGAGCTCCGCGCGCGTGGTCGTGAGGTCGGCTTCGAGCGTCGCAGCCGAGTCGGTGGCGGCGCGCGCTTGGGCGCGGAGGTCGTCGAGTTGCGCTTGTGAAGCCTCGACCGTTTCGCGGAGTTCGCGTTTGCGCTCGTCTTGCAGGTCGCGGAGGGCGCGCTGTAGACCGTCGACGGTGGAAGATTGGGTGTTGGCTTCGCCACGAATACGGTCGTAGGCGTCGCGCTGCGCGGCGAGCTGCTCTTCGAGGTCCTGGGCGCGCTCCTCGAGGCCTTCGCGCCGCGAGCGCTCTTCCGTCGCCAGCTGCTCCCAGTCTTGCATGGCTTGCTTCGCGACTTCGTACTCCTCGCGCAGGTAGGCTTCGCGCGATATCATCTCGTCTCGCTCCTGAGCCCAGTTGCTTGTGGAGAGGGTTGATCGGTTCCGCAGCCCGTCGATCTCTCCTGACTGCGCGTCGATGCGCTGATTGAGCTGTGTCACGTTGCCTTGTAACCGCTCATTTTCTTCCTTCGAAGCGTCGTTACTTCTCTCCAGCTCTTCGATCCGGCCCCTCGCTTGCTCCAACTCTGCTGCGTCGGCCTTCAGCCGATCCCCAAGCTGCGTTTTGATCTGGTTCACTCGAGTCATGAGGGTTCGGTACTGTGTTTCTGAGTGCTCCTTGCCCTTTTGTGCCGTTTCGAGCTCTTGTCGGACTGTAGAGACCTCGTCGAAGTGCTTGGACTGCAGGGACTCGAGGTTTTGGCGGAGTTCGGTGACTTCGGCACGGAGAGAGTCGCGCTCTTGTTGCATAGCTTCGAGGCGGGAGGAGGCATCGGATGGAGGGATAGCTGTAGGTGCAGTATCCGTCTCGTTCACTTGTCGTCTTGAAGATCCGTCGTTCCTAGATTCTCGCTGTGCACCATTCCGTACCGGTAGCTCTTCAGTCCGTCCTGCAGGCTCCTGCGCGGACGACAAGGGCTCTCCCTTTTGCACGTGGTTCGGCGTATCGTCCCTCTGCTTTCGCAATCAGCATCCCACACCCTCAAAACCAGGACCCCCTCGTTCAACCTACCGCAGCGCTCTCTACGCCATCATCCTGATCGTCCTCCTCCTCCTCCTCCCCACCCACGTCCTCTTTCGTCCCATTGACGGCGGCACCCTTCGCTTCCCCATCACTCTTCTCAGCACCCTTCTTCTTATTACCCCTCTTCTTCTTCTTCGCCGCTGCCCACCACAAACCCCGTCAGCATTGTCCCCGCGCTCAGCTCAACTCCACGTTTTATCGATCCAACCACGTGGCCGAGAGGTAGCGTACCTGATTTGCTCGCGGAATCTGGCGGATTGACGGAGGACATTATCGCGGACGGAAAATTTGTACAGACTCGACGTAGAGGAGGGCGGGGACAGGTGTCAAGCAGCCTGAGGGCAAGTTGAAGATGTCCAGCAATCGAAGTGCACATGTACCACCGTACCTTACATTGCGTGCCGCAGCGCCTCGGGTCCGCCGAGGATTTGCCGCCGCGTGAGAGGTGAGAGGTGGGCGAGAGTGGAAGAGCGAGATTTGCAAGAACGGGCTGAGACGTGGATACGGTGGAGTTGAGGAGTGCTTTGATCGAGGATACGAGCGGCTGCATACGTAGGCGAGAGGACTAGGTAGCGCTGCATCACCACCTCCTGCAGTGCCTTGGTCTCTAGCCACGGCCAAACCACCGTCACGATCACACCCACAATCAGGTGTCTTCTTCCGCAGACCACGCATTGTCTCATCCAGAGCCACCCCATATCCATCATACAAAACATCTCGCAGCGCAAGCAAGACAAGCAAGACAAGCATAAGCATGTCCGCCAAAAAGCGAACCCGCCCCCCCCAGCGCCCCAGAAGAAGCGCCGTCGAAGGCCGGGATTATGAAAGGCGGGCGCCCATAAAGCGTCAATGTCGGTCTCGCGGGAATGTGTTTTCGATCAACGGATGCGTTTTCTGATCGTACAAGGGTATGTTGGAGACAACGGTTTCAATGGAGGAGGGAAAGGAAGGGGAGTGGGGAGGGATGGGAGAATTTGTACTCGAGGTGCGGCGCGGGCGGGGTGTGCGGGGAGGGCCGTGCGGTTTCCGGCTTCCCGCTGGGACGTCACGTGTAGTTCATGTACAGCTCTCGTGAGGCTAGTGAGTCCTGACGACTTGACAGCGGGGTCGAAAGAAGTAATGCACAGAGAAGGCTGTTTCCAAGCGAGATCCGCCTCAATTGATAAAGCTATTAATGATCAACCCCTCCATTACCGCCATTCTCCCCACCGTCCCCCCTTGAAGCCAAATACCGTGTGGATTCCAACCCCCCATGCCACTTCCCAAGACAATAGAACAACAGCGAATATCGCACTCCATGAGCCCCACGCGCCTAAGGGGAAAAAATGCATCCCATGCCCGCCCACCCATTTCGCCATGCCAAGCGCGCGCCCAGGGTACCATCCATTCGGCCTCCCCCTTGCCCTACGAAAATGAAAAGCAAACAAAGCAAGAGAAAAAAGTCGAGAACAGAGCAAACATGGTGGTGAAACAATGGCGCTTTTCGGAGATACCGTCTCGGGTGAGAAATTTGCTACAGTAGCAAGGGTTGGTGGTTGCGTCCAAGAGTGATTAGGAGGTGGGTGTTCCTCGGGTCCGGTAAGTTGGTGCTGATGCAGTGAATCCAAGCAATGGCCAACGCCGCGCTGATGTGGTGAAATAGCAATACAAAGGGATGTCCGCCGGATGATGGTGTCCGGTGTTGAGGTCTTTTTGGGGTTGGGATGGTTGTATGGTCTTCGATTGGTGGTCGATCCAGTGTCAGGGACTTGTACATGATTGTTGGAAAATCGATGTGGCGGACGTTCATCAGATCTCTGGTGTGACGAGACTGATGTCGGGTCCGTCCACGGCGTGCTGGCAGCGCAGCCGTGGGATTCTGAGCAGGCAGGTCCTGATGGGGACACGTACATCAAGCCGGCTGGCGCCACTCGTCGTCCAGACCGGCTTGCTCGTGTTGTGAAGATGTGGTGTCGGCGCGTTTGTGCCCGGTTGAAGAGTTCGCGGGCCGGGATTGCACTTCTGACGCTTCATCTGACGGTTCAGGTGATGCGTCGGGGCTTGGTAGTCCGCTGGGCACTTCCGTCACCGTCACGCCAATAGGCAGCCATCTGTGGCCAGGTGCATAGACAGCTTGCGCGACGGGGACAGTCACGGCACTGGTTGTGGAGGCCGACTTTGCGTTGGAGCTGCGTAAGGAGGTGCGGACGTCATGCTCGGAAGGAGGTGCGAGGTAGACCAGCTGAGCCCAGACGTGCCAGTGTAGAGCGAGGACGTGCGTGAATCGGCGAATGATGTAGTCGTCGGGGTCGACGGGCTGCTGCGACGCGCCCGGACCACAGACCGCACCAAAGCCAAAAGAGGACAGCTGCACGGGAGCGTGAGGCACCAGCTTGTCTTGAAGCTGCAGTGCAGAGAGCTTAACGCTGTAGCCGACGCTCTCAAGTAGCTTGGGTATGAGGCGATCGTAGAGATACTGGGCGTGTCTCTCAAACGCCATGGAGGTGGTGTCCAGATCGTTCTCAAGGCGCTGCTCGATGAAGTCAAGAAGCGTGGAGTCGAATCGCGGGTTGCGATCTTCTATCATGAGCACCAACCGCATGATCTCAGCCGCCAAGTTCTCGAGACGGTCAGAGAAGCGCGCTGAGCTCCCCACAATCGGAGCCATAGTACCATTGAGGGCGTTGATGACCTTGCGGACTTCGTTGGCTGGTGCTTCCGGTCCAGCCATCTCGATCAGGATCTCGCGGCAGATCTCGCGGCAGATGGCGGAGTGCAAGTCGATGCGCAGCGCACGCAGCCGGTCCACGTCGCGGTAGAAGGTCGGAGGGTACATGGCGGCCGTGCCTTCAAAGAGAATGCTGCGCAGAAGAGCCGACGTGAGGGCTTGCAGGTGCGTCGGGACGGCGACCTCGCTACTGAGAAGCGAAATTTCGTACTCCAGCCACAGTCTCGAGCTTGCCACATCGATCTTGTGCGTCGCGATCCGGTGCGCATTGTGCCGGCGCTGGAAGTTGACGGTGTCTTCGATGAGCAGGGGCCGCATGTGTCTGATTTGGTGATTGGCCACGTCCAGCTTCATCGCTTCGAGGATGTTGAACAACTGGCGAAGGCCGCTGACAAGCTTTTCGGGCTTCTGCTCCTGTGCGCCAATTTGAATGTCCCTCCGCATGGTCTCGATCAGCTCGTCCCGCATCGGAGCGCAGTGCTTTTGCAGCACCCTTGCCAGCCAGTTGCCCAAGTCGAGGAGATCGCAGACGCCGTTCTGAATCTCCTGCATGATAAGATCGACGTCAAGCCGCTCCTTGATCACCTTTTGGTCGTATTCGGGCACGAGTGTCTTGAGGATGTCACGAACCGCGTAAAGCAGCTTCGGCAGACGCTGTTGGCTGCACCTGAGGATACGCATCCAGTAGTCGTCCGTGTGCGCCTCCCCAGAAGCCATCCTCCGATGCTGCACGACTCCGTACACGGTGAGCTCGCCCTGTAGAGCTTTCCAGTATTCCTCGGCCGCCCTTGCCTTCTGCTTCCCCTTTGACCCGTCGAAGTTGGGCCGAAAATGCAGCTCGCGATCGAAGTTGACGTCGTGGCGGAGCTTAGGGTTGTTGATAATGCGCGAGAGATCGAGTTCCGTGAGAGATTCTGGCGTCATCGGAGGATGGTCAGAGGCGTGCAAGAAGCAATCGGAGACCTCCACGCCTTCGGGGCCCATTTGCTCCTGCATTATGATACGGATGTCGAGGTAGAGGTCTTGTTCTGTTGAAGGTGTCTGCGCCGGTGCGAGGATCGAAGAGTCGGTTGAGATTATGGAGGGAGCGAGGTGGCATTCTGGCGACGGGCCAGGCGTAGGCATTGCTGGCCCGCAGTGCTCACGTGTCTTGACCTCTTGTGATGCATTACCCAGCGACACAGGCTGTTCCATTCTCTTGCCAGCGACACCGGAGCTGTTGTGATTGCTTGCGGCAGGGGGACGACATGCTTGTTGTGAGCTGGGCGACATCGGCCCGATGTCTCCCAAGTCAACGCTCTGGGTCGATCGATGCCGCATGTTGTTGGTTTGTCGTTTGCTGATCGATGTGGTGGAAGTGATCTGCAGGCTAGGATTGTGGGCGAGCAGAAGGGGTCGTTGGCGAGCAGAAGTGATCGTGGGATCGAGGGGGTCTTTTGGCGGAATCCACGAAGTAGGCTAAGATGTCTAAGACAGGTATGCTGCGAGGGCCGGAGATTGGTGAGAACGTTGTGGTGGATCAAAAGGCTGTCATTCGCGTCGGAGGTCACAGTGTCTGCCCGTGTGTCAGTACTATCCCGCTGGGCTGGCCGGCACACTCGTGTCCCGGGTACGAGTGGCTTGTGGGATGGGTCATGTGCCACAGTACGGCGAACTACAGCAGACACAGCGTGCAGCAGACCCTCGCCCAGGGATTTTGGCGGGCAGGGTGGAGAGGAGGAGCGGGTGACGAAGGCTTACCTCGCTGCTTGTGTGTCCGGGTGGGTGGGTTCGAAGAGTAACCAGAGGGCGAAGTGGGGGTTGGCGGGGTGGGCGGTTGGGTTCTTTGACAGCGCGCTTGGGAGAGCTGAATGCGATGATGAAAGGTGAAAACGAGCGTGTTGCGAAAGGGAAACCTGCGAACGGCGGGTTAGAGGCGGCAACAAAAGAAAGGCTGCGGAAGGAGAGTCCGCAGCGGCGGGCAATTGCAGTTTGGGAATAGTGAGGCGAGGACAAGAGGAAAGGAAAGACAAGAGAGCGCAGGAGGTACTCAAGCCGGTAGGTGGGTGTTTATGACGGAATGCAAGGCAGGCAGGCACGTCGAGTAGCCGCTCCTTGCGGGCCACGGCGCGGTAGAAGTGAGGTAGGGGGCATGGCAGGAAGGGCAGAGGTGCGTTCGGGCTTGCGGGCGACACCTTGTTCGAGAAGGGTGCACCGTGGCCGCCGTTTCAATCGTCGTAACAGGAGCCATAGCGCCGCGCACGTCAGAAATTCTTGACTCTGCCCCCCTTGGCCGTGCATCCAAGCGGGATGGGTGATTGTACTGATGCACTGACGCAACGGCGGAAGTGGGGGACTTTTTTAGTTTGCAAACGTACCGGTGTTGCCGGACTCGAGGTCCGGTTGGTCGTGCCGTCAGGCGTCTGCCGTCGTACCTTGGGCTCCGGGGTGGAGGGCAGGAATGGACACGGGTATGCAGCTCGCCGGGCAAGGCCTGCGGTGGCCGTCGAAGCAAGCGATTTGCACGCCGTCGTTGAGGGGCGGCAATGGTGGTGGTGATAATGGTGGTGAGGGCGGCGGCGGTGTCTGTGTGGCGATGTGCTCGGTGCCGTTGGAATACCGTGCCGCGGGAAGCCATTTTGAGAGAAGGTTTCAAGCGCCCGTGCCCCTCCTCAAAAACCTCACTCACCTTGGCGGGGGGGAAGATTCGTTTTTTTTTCGGGGACGGAAGATACGGTAGAAGCCGCGACTCGGCTCGGCTCTGCACGGCGCGCCCCGGTCTTGCTATTGTATCGCTCCTTCCATTCCGGGACTTTCACCTGTTTAGGACATCCAACAACATCGTCGACATGGAGAAACACGGCCGTCTTTCTACGACAATGTGTACTGAACAATTGTTTCGGACGCTGCGTGGTGTGACCTCTAGCCGGAACAAGGGTTCACCACGTGAGCGCAAGCATACCTGGTAGGTAAGCATCCACCGCGTATGTATGTGGCCGTGTACCAACCATCCTTGTCAACCCGCCCTCCCATGCGATTCCGCGGCGATCGTAAAGCTTTTCGAAAACTCAACCACGCACCAACCCAACATCATTCACGACACTCGTTGCCACTGCAAGAGCAAACAATGGTCCCAGCAACATCTCCGCGCCAGATCTGAGGCAGCGGGTCGGAACAGTCGACCCCTGCTGCGTACCGCCACTCTGCCGGTTCCCGCGCACGGGTCAGACGCAGGGCGGAGATGGTGAGGTATGTAATTGGGCGGAGCTGTTGGCGTCTCCGACGGGCGTCAGCCTGCCGTGATAGAAGGTAATGAACAATAGGGCTGCGGGAGGAGGGGGAGGGGTTGGGAATAATGTCGAGTTTCGGACGAGACGTAGGAGAGCTAGGACGTGAGACCCCGAGAGGAAAGCATTGACGGCATAGAAGGCCATGGAATTTGTATTGCTGTCTGAGGTCCGAATGAAGTGAGCGCGTTCAGCGTAGAGTTGGGGTGTCCTAGAAGTATGAGATAAGGCCAGACTCGATTGCACAGCCTTTGCGGTGAGTTGGAAGACACAACGCAGACTCAGGTAGAGCACCACAGTCTCACACCAAAATTGAGGGGATTACAACAGTGTAGGAAGCACACCAACGACCCCATCGCCTCGCCGAAAAGAGCCGATTCAGTCTGTGCCCGTTCGTCCCCTCTCCTTCACGCCTGTCCTTCATCACCTCCCCCACCCCTCATGACGAGGTATCCATCCCGCCCTCAGCAGCCAGCTGCTGCGCCGGCCGATCCTGCGTCCTGCCCCTCGCACCCTCCTCTGAAGACTCCGGCTTCCGATCTCTAGGGCTCTTCTCCCCCTCCCGATCCCTCCCCCGACCCTCCTCATCTGAACTCTCCCTCTCCCCCTCAGGACTCGGCGCCCGGCTGTCCGAAAGATTTCGCCTTTTCGACCCCTCCATCCAGCTTTTCACGCCCCCAATCAACCCCATGGCGTAACCCGCCGCGAAGTCGTTGCCGCGCTCGCCCTGCGCGCCACCAGTCATGCTGCTGCGAGAGGGCGTGCCGCTGCGCCCCGCCAGCGCGCCGAGCGGGCTCTTCGCGCCGCTGCCGGCACCGCCGCCGGGCGTGCTGAGGCGGCCGTTGCTGATCGACCGCGCGGGGCTGCTGGGCCGACTAGGCTGCCAGAACTGCTTGAAGTCGCGGCTGACTTCCTGGCCCGTGGTCTGCCAGTTGGAGCGGATGGTGTCACGCAGTTCGCCGACGTGGCGCTTGATGTCGAGCTCGTTCTTCTTCAGCCAGCTGACGTTGAGTTCCTGGCGCGAGGTGCCGCGCTTGAGCTGGCGTGAAATGTACTGCTCGTAGTCGCGCACGATCTTGGTGATGATGCCCGTCGTACTGACGCCCTCGGTGCGCTGCGTGACGAGGAACATGCCGCGCTCCTTGATGGGCTTGTAGATGTCGTCGCCCTCGTTAGCGCCGTATGGGATATCATCGTGTGCCACGTAGTCGATCGAGTGCTTGTCCATGAAGTCCACGTCGATGACCCACGGGCAGTCTTCGATCACCTCGTCGACCCAGCGGCAGTGGCGCAGCGACTCCGCGCGGTGCTTAGCGGACATCACGGTGAGGCCCTTGCGCTTGTGCGTCTCCGTGTCGCCCGTCACGCCAACGATGAGACGCGTGTCCGGGAAGGCAGTCTTGGCCTGCTGCAGCTGGCGCATGTGGCCCAGATGGAAGAGGTCGAAAACACCATCGGCATAGACGCGGACGGACCTGCCCTTGGGGGGCGGGTTGGTCTTGTAGCCCACCGGGTCCTCCGAGCCCGCCGGCGGAGGAGCTTCCATACGCATTTTACCCGCCTCGCCATTCTCTCCGCCGCCTTCTTCGAACGCGTTGGCCGGCATGGCCGCCCCCGACTCGATCTTGCCATTGGTTTCCGACCTCTTGCTCGCGCCGGATTCGGCACGTGTTGAGCGCGTCCGCTTCGCTGGAGGATCCATCGACTTGCGCTCTTTGACGTCGTCGAGCACGGGGTCGGCCGTGTCCTCGCCGGACGCATCGCGAGAGCTGGGCTGGATGGTCTCGGCCGGGGCCTGGTCTTTGGAGGCGGTCGAACCGCGCTTGCGTTTGGGAGCCATTGTTCGAGATGGATGAGAATGCTCGTTGGGAGGGAGCGCGGCAGAGGAGGAACGGAAAGTGTTCGTAGGGTCCTGATGGGATATAGCTGATGCGACGCGGCAGGAAAGCGGGCACGTGGGCGGATCTGTCCTTTTTCTTGGGGAAAGACCGGGATTCAGGAGACGAAGTTGTCCGTGCGTGCAAGCTTGGAGCTCACGTCATGGGCACAACAACGATACCTAGACGGGATCAGTATTCCACCACCCTGAAAGCGGTGCAGGCGGACGGGCAGTCTAAAATTTCGATGCACGATTCGGAGGATTGCATTCAAGCCTGGCAGCGCGAACTCGCCATCACTATGAGCTAACCAGAAACTGTGGTTTCTTTGTTTTCTTTGCCCTCCAAGCGTCGTCAGCACGTGCCACTGGCTGCTGACATGCTCACCTCGGCTGCAATGAACCTGAGGCCCTTGGTGGGCTCGAGGTGGGCCGTCGAGCGGCCTGGAACGCTTGCAAGCTACAGCGCGGCCGACCAAGAAATACTTCCCACAACATTAACGAAATATGCACTCGCACGACGCTGCTGGAGCGCAGACTTTGCAAGTGGAGACGAAACGTGACGAGGAATCAAAGCAGTTTGTACGCGTCCTCTCAAGAAGAGACACGAGCCGGGTAACAACAACTACGCCATCCGCTTCCGATACGCTCGCAGAAACGATGCAACAAAGAACCCGCTTTACGCAAACACGGTTTCCGCGCAGAAAGGCAGCAGAGGCTCCATCGGTGCTATGTATCTGCTGTTAGAGTGCCTCTAGAGTCCACACCGTGACCTTTCCGAGACGAGCTGAGGTTGCTGTGGTTGAGCTGTGTAAGATGGCTGGGGCCAGTGTGGTGGTGCATAGCCGGGAAGGGTGTGATGTTTAAGTCGAACGGGGCGCGTTGGCTGAAGGTGTAAGAGGGTATCAGTGTGTCCGAAGGCTTTTCAATCCGCTACTTCGTTTCCGCAGCCTTGTCGGCTGCGATCTTCGTGTCTGCACTATCCGTTGCGGCGCTCGTTTTCGGCTCCGGAGAGGCCTGGTTGTCCGCCCCGGCCTTGCTTTCGTCCTTCTGTGCTTGCTCCACCTTGGCGGCTGGCTCTGTGTCTCTGCCTGCGGTCGAACCAGGAGCCGGCGTCTCTTCGCGAGTACTCCGCTTTGACGAGTCCGTCTGCCCGTTCGAGGCCGAGTCCTTTTTGCCTTGATCTTGGCCGCTTTTCACCTGCTCCTCCAAATCCTTGTCTTCTTCTTCCTCAGCCTCCGTCACCCGGTCCTCCATGTCAATGTCGCCATCGTCATCCGGAGACTGTCCAGTGTGAATCTCAGTTCCGTCCCCAAGCAAAATGATGCGCCCAGAACGTCCCCCGATGAAGCGTGTGCGCTGATCCATGTCCATTTCGTAGTCGTCCGGGGAGTCGTCGAAGCGGTGGTGGGTACCGGGTCCCCTAAATTCGGCTGCGTACAACAGTCAGCATGACCGGTCTCGCGTGGGTTGTGGCATTTGTGGTGGGCCAAATAGCTGGTCAAGGTGCCATGACAGTGGCAATTAGACATGCTATCCGTCGGCTTCGAGCTCACGGGCCAGTCATCCGAGTCGCCACCGGAAAGCAATAGGTTGGAGTCGTCACTTGCCGTATTCAGGAGGCGCGCAGGGACCGTCTCCATTCGCGACGCGCTCTCCGATCATGTTGTACCACTCTTCCTTGGTTTTGCCCTTGAGCATCCCGATCACGACCATGGTCATGTTGTCGCAGCCAACGCCGCCAGTTTCGCTGTTGGACGCGAGGCAGTTGTCCATCATGTTCTCGCAGATCGAATGCAGCTCCTGCTTGGCAGCGATTCCGCGTCTGACGAATTCGACAACAGCTTGGGAAGATTGACAGTCCCAGATACCTGCACACAATCAGTCAAGGACGTCCTGAAATGAGGCGTTGCTTCAAGCGTACCGTCACAGGCGATGACAAGGAACTCGTCATCGTCGCTGATGTCGTGAATCGTCACGTCGGGGAAAGCAGTGACGATTTGCTGCTCGGGAGGAAGGTCGGCGCTCTTCTTGAACTCGAAGTCGCCAATGGCTCTGCTCAGTGCGAGATTGCCGTTGACCCGCCCAAAGTCGACGAAGCCACCTGCAGCACAAATGCGTGCCTTCTCGCCCTCATTCTGAGGCTTGTGATCGAATGAGAGAGGCTTCGCGCGCCCCTTGATACCGAGGACGGATCGCGAGTCACCGGAGTTGCCCTGGCGGGGTCAGTCGTGAGAGAAAAATGAGAGTCGGATTGTACATACCACATAGATCTTGTCGTGCGTGATGATGCCGACAGAAGCAGTGCAGCCAGACACCTCCTCTTCGTACTTTGGATCTACCCGTCATGTATGTCAGTCCTCGGGATTCCCAAGAGTACTGCGAGGGTTCGGGTTGTGGTTGCTCACCGCTGAGAATTGCGCGGTCGATAGCCAGGAAGCCGTCCTTGAGCGCCTGTTCAAAGTCCTTCTTCTTGTACGAGTCCTGCTTCGCGATGATCTTGTGGAGGTGCTCGCCAGTGTAATTCGCGACCTTGTCGCCGCCATGCCCGTCGTAAACTCCAAAAAACGATATCCGCACGTCTTCTTTGGCGGGCTTGAGCTCTTCTTCGCCCTCGAGGGCCTGCAGATCGAGCACGGCGGCGTGCGCGTCTTCCATACTTATCCTCCAGCCCTGCATGGCGCTGACGCCAAACACGACTCGGTCATCTTGGCCCTCATCTGATTTCTGGAGAGCACCACTTTGTCAGTATGGTCATTGCCGTCGGTCGGACGCGTCTGGTCCCGCTTCCCGCCCCGTCAGGTATCCGTTTTCTCTCGTTGAGTGTGGGAGTCGTTGCTTGGTCAGCCGCACAGCGCAGGGTGAGGTGTCGAGCCTACCTTTTCGACGACTGGCTCGGATAGCGTCTGACCCATTGTGGAGTGTCCAAGCACCGACGCGCTGGCGGAGGTGCTGATAGCAGAGGCGGACTTCTGGAAAGCTGTGCGAGGTACGTCGGCGCAAGTGGGGACGGCCGGATGCGGGCAGACGAGGGGTGTGAGACAAAGATTAGCAACGTTGTGGTCGTGTTCTCATTCAGCTCGTCAGTCGTGAGCGGCCAGAGGGAGGGGCGTCTCGTCAGCGAGGACAGGGTGGGAGGTGGGAAGAGGTGGTGAGGGCGCGAAGTCGGTCGTGTGGTGGTGTTGTGTGGTCGTGGTGGGTGGGGAGTGAGAGACGAACCAGCCCACGCCGCTTGTGACATCAATTTCGGCCGGCCGCTAACTCGAACGCCGGGGGGACGACTCAGGCAGAAACTCACCCGGTATTTGAGTTGTTCTCTCTTCTCCAACTTCCTTGGGTGCATTCGCTCTGTACTACAGTATAATGTATTAGAACGAAACTTTTCTACCAACCCTCATTTTCTAACAAAAGGGAAATTCATACATCCCCGTGTGCAAGATAATACCGGAGGTTAGGTACTAGGTGTGACTGCAAAAGTCGCTTCTATGGATACCCACCTACCTTACCTTACGCTACACTGCCCGCGCTGGAAATTTGACGTTTGATATTGCCACATCACGATGGAGATTCTGAGTTGCAGAGACCAGGCGTCTGATTCGTTTCGAAAACATCAATTTTATGAATCTTTGACTCTAATGTTTAGCGGCCTCAAATGATTTGTCTCAAGAATTCCGCGCATGTGTTTGCCATCATACATGGTGCATGCAAGGTCTCATCAGAGTACAAAACACACATCAAGCTTCCAGGACAATGTTCCTGCCCTTAGTCCGCATTCTATCTCCATTCGAGATGAGCATTCTTCTGGTACTCGACATTCAGTGATGGAGCATCTCGGATACTCACCGCCCAAGGAAGCAGACATGAAGTGCTCGTCTTTTGTTCGAGCGATTTCCTGAGTGAGTGGATGACATCATCGCAGCGAGGTCATGGTAGAATACAGCATTTCCACAGATATATGTACAAGCGCGGCCCTGTAGCAGTATCAGGGATGCACCGCAGCGCCCCCCTGAGCCGTCTGGCCCGCCTCCGACGCTGGTATCTCCGCGCTGACCTCCTGCAACTCCTCCTCCTCCCCGCTCTTAATCTCGATGGCCGCCTCCTCGTTGTCCGTGCCCGTGTAAGCGGCTCCCTGCGCCTGCTTGATGGCGGCAATCTCTTTCTCGGCCCATCCTCGCCAATTTTCGTATGCCTTGTCTTCCAGCATGCTTCCAACCTCGTTAGGGCCGGCGCCGAAGAAGGCCCCAGTCGAGAGTGCTTCTTCGCGGGCAACGCGAGTCTCGGTCTCGCGGTAGTGGCGCACACGATAGAGTTCTTTTCGTGCTTTGTCGTAAGCGGCTGCGCGAGTAAGTGGCGTGTGGTTCAAGAGCCAGCTCTGGCGCTGGATGACACTAATGCAACCAAAGTCAGCATCTCGTCCTCTACTCTCCATCACATGGGACTCATGGCTCACGACTCTCCGTTCAGCGGTCTCCCAGCCTGGCTGGTGAAGAGCCTATCCCAGGAGCTAGCTGTCCGCCCGTGCTCGTCCTTCTCCTCATTCTTTGGTCGGTTCATGGAGACATCCAATTCGACACCCCAATTCCACTTCTCATGATCCCTCCCATCTTCCTCGAGAATTACGCGCGGTCTAGCCAGCTCCCAGGGATGGTCGTTGAAGTATTCCCACCGTAGTTGATCCTCCTCATAATTCACCTTGAGAGGCTTGAAGAGTCGAGAAGTTTTCTTGCCGGGCTTCTGTGAACGCTGAAGCGCAGGTCGGACGAGGCGAGCGGAAGGCGGCGTTTGCGAGACTGGGGTGTACCAGGAGGGAGGAGATGCTGCGGGATTCGATTGTGGTCGGGGTTGGCCTTGTTGTGCGTTGGCTTGATTTTGGGTGATGGGGTTTCGCAGCATAGCGGTGGCATGGCTATGCACGCGCTGCGCGGCGAAGTTGTAGCGCCCCATTGTCAATGGGCCAGGAGTCGAGGAGGAGTCGAGTGCGCGTCAGAGGAAAGATGCGGTTCGTGAAGTCCAATTCGGTGTCGGAGGTCTCTCGGTGGATGGAGATCAAATCTGCAGAGCTCCGGGGGGGACCAGAGAATTGATTGGAAATTTGATTGAATCCCTTCAAAGTCTCCACGAGATCTCGGGGGTTCCCCGCAGAGCCGCAGAATTTCGGGGAGCGCATGTGAGAGCGCGTCGTCCGCGACAGATCTATGATAGGGGACCATTTTTTGCGCGCGCGCTCCTTCCCATCAAGAATCGAGCTGTAGGATGCAATTGAAATGCTAGCGATCCTATTGGCAACATGTACGACGCTTCATGTCCCTTCTCGCCTCCGTTCTCCGCCCGAACCGCCTCTCCGCCGTTCCTAAGATCGCGACATGCGCCACGATGACAACTCCCTACGATCTCGCTGCTGGCCGGGAACGATCGCGACGCCATTTTGCGGGACGATCGTCAAAGTATAGCAGGGAGAGGCCGGGGAAGAAGGTGGATGACAGAGATGTGGAACTGAGGTTCATCAGAGCATTGGTATCTGCTAGCGCCTGCAAAGAGTGCGCTGCACATCAGAGGAATCGTTGGCCATTGGCAAGAGGAGATGAGCCTCGCCCGAAGCGACAGAACAATGCTCTCGGGTACGCTCCTGCACGGCGATTCTCAACGCGCAGCAGTGGCAAGCAGGAAGCCGCTTTGGCATCTCGCGAAGACCGTCCAGAGGAGATCACACGCAAAGAGTACCACGGCCTTGTCGACACCTACGACACAACCAGTCTCAAGGCAGAAGCACAATCCGCCGGCACCGGCACCTATCTCCCGCTGGCACCTCGACTGGTTCTCACTGCCGAGCAGGAGGATCGCTCGATTCAACCGGCTCGAAAAGTGCTTCCACCAGAGGATTCCAACCACGCCAAATTGATCAAGAGATTAAAGAAACATCTCAGCAATCGAGCTGGATTCAGTTCGAGCAAAACGTGGCTTGCTTATCAGGATTTGCCTGAGCCACGGGTCTGTTATGTCGATGATGGGGCAATGCACGCTTTGCTTAAACACTTGTCTTGGACCGAGTTCAAAAATGCCGAATCGGCACAACGATACTTTGCGGTGCTCGAAGAATGCGTCGCGGAAGGTGTCCGCATCAGGCTGAGCGAGTGGAACAGCGCCATTGCATTCGCCGGGCGCTGGGCTCGTCAAACCACGTCCGACGAAGTAAAAAATGCGGTGGAGATCTGGATGCGAATGGAGAATGGTGGCCGGACAGCGAACAATATCACCTTCAACGTACTATTCGACGTGGCGGTTCGAGCGCAACGGTTCGCGCTGGCCGATACTATCCACGAAGAGCTCCGCGCAAGAAAGCTGCCACTCAATCGATATTTCCGAACAAGTATGATTTATTACGCAGGTCTGCGAGGAAACGGCGATCGCGTGCGGGCCGCCTTTCATGCTCTCGTCAACGGGGGCGAGATGGTCGACACCGTGGTCATGAACTGTGTCATTGCATCTCTTGTACGAGCCGGGGAGGGTCCAGGTGCTGAGGATGTTTTTGAGAAGATGAATCGTTTACATGAGTCGAGATTCGGCACGTCAGCCCCGCGGCACTGGGTCGAGAGGAAGGAGTTGGGAAGGCAGCTGGAGGCCAAAGCTAGAGAGCTAAGAGAGCAAAGAGAGGAGCACGAATCCTCCTTCTTTGGTTCGGCCGAGCCGGTAGACGAACACAGAGAGGAAGCGCAACGGCAATCACCAATCGCCCCAGATGCCAAGACATATCGTATTCTGATCGAGTACCACGCGGACATCACCGGTGATATGAAAAGAATAAAGCACCTCATCAGGCTTACTCGTGAAGGCGACTGGCGTGTGCATGGAAGCGTGTACAACCATGTGTTCAGAGGCTTCTCACTACACGGGGCGGTCCCATGGACAGCCTGGACACGGCAGGAGCTGGAAAACCTCTGGCGGGAGTTTCTCGAAGGAGTCGCTGAGGGACGTGAAATGGCTCGACAAGAGGCGGAGGGGCAGGCCAGAGCAGACCCGGACGAGGACGACGGCGGGGATGAGATGGCACCCGAAGAGGATCGTCCGCCTTACTTCGTGCGATCGATGGCAATACGTGCACTGCGTGCTTTCTACACTTGCGCAGGCAGAAAGAGGATGCTGGAGGTTTGGGAAGAAATCCAGAGGGAGTGGCAGGATGTGTCGGAAGAAGACCTACAGCGGGTGGGTGACTTTGTCAGGACTTTGAAGTCATATTAACGGAGCGAGCTATGTAACATACCTGTATAGTGTACATAACGATGCGATCTTGCAGTCTGTACCTTGAATTTTAAGTCAAATAACCAAAGCAGCCGAACGTGAG
The DNA here is from genome assembly GCA_004216415.1 of Aeminium ludgeri. Classification (NCBI taxonomy): domain Eukaryota; kingdom Fungi; phylum Ascomycota; class Dothideomycetes; order Mycosphaerellales; family Aeminiaceae; genus Aeminium; species Aeminium ludgeri. Next base: position 105,575 of record SGQK01000018.1, read on the forward strand.
GTGCATGCGGGAGGTCCGTGCGCAACTGATCGATGAATCCAAGGCCTTACGAACCGCAAGGCCGAAACACTGCTCAAACACATTCGCAAGATGTAGTCTCGAACGTCAGCCCCTCACTTGTACCCTTTCCCACTGCAGAGGCCGACGTCGCGATGCCTTTCACTTGTGGTACTTGCTCTGAATCTATCTGACCAGGGTGACGCTCTACGTGCCCATCAAAGCGGGAGAACTTTCAAACAATCAACAAGCCAGTCATGCCTGACGCCCCAGGACGCAAGCTCGGGGAGAAGATCGATCTCGATTATACTCTTCGTCGTATCTTCGGCAAGGAGGGTTTTCGGTGAGCCACATTCGCTCGCCAGTTCACTCACAACGTCGCAGTGGAAAAGATGGGCTAATAAGAGGGGCCCAGACCTGTCCAGCGCGAGGTCATTAGCGCCGCTCTCGAAGGCCATGATGTGTTCTTGCAGGCCGCCACCAGCTTTGGCAAATCGCTCTGCTTCCAGCTACCCGCAGTGGTAGACTTTGGTATCACCATCGTCGTCTCACCGCTCCTGGCCCTCATGAACAACCAAATCAGCGCGCTGCGGGCTGCTAAGGTTTCGGTCGCCACAATCAACAGCCAGACTACGTACGCGGTGAAGACGGCCATTTTGGACGACCTGAAAAGTGGCCACCCGCGAACGAGGTTGCTATACGTCACGCCTGAGTTCTGCACGCTCGACCACTTCCGCAAGCATCTTCGCATCGTATACGAGCAGAAGGAGCTGGCAAGAATCGCCGTCGATGAGGCTCACTGCATCTCGGAATGGGGCCACGATTTCCGACCCAGCTTTAAGGAACTGAGCTTCTTCAAACGTGAATTCCCCGACGTACCCCTGTTCTGCTGCACAGCGACGGCTACGAGCAGAGTCAGGAAGGATGTGATCGACACATTAGGGCTGAATCGTGTGACCCTCAAATCCTACACTATGTCCACCAGCCGGCCAAATCTACATTATGAACTGCGATTCAAAAACGACGAGGACGATCATTACCATGACTTCCTGAGGTGGTTGCGAGCTGCCCACGAGAGGAGGAAAAACAACCAGGCAAGATTTCAAGAGCTCAGCCAGCGCAGCGAGAGAACGTCAAATGTGCCCGGAATCATTTACACACTCTACCGCAAGGACACTGAAAACCTCGCTCTTCGCCTGCAATCCGATGGCATCGGCGCCAAACCTTATCACGCCGGCTTAACGACCGAGCAAAAGGAAGATCACCTTCGCGGCTGGGTCATGAACGAAGAAGGCTACGATGTGATCGTCGCCACTACAGCCTTCGGCATGGGCATCGACAAGGAGAACGTCCGCTTCGTTGTCCACTGGCAAATCCCAAAGTCATTTGAAGGCTATTACCAAGAAGCCGGCCGTGCGGGACGAGACGGAAAAGCCAGCCTCTGCATACTGTACTACTCTCGCGAAGATCGCGACCGTGCGGCCAGCATGATGGGCCGTGAGGTAGAGAAATATCGCAATGGTGGCCAGCGCAGCCAACAAGCAACCGTCAACAGGGGGAAGAGCTTGCAGGCGTTGATTGCATACTGCGAAGGCGTGAACAAGTGTCGGCATCAGGCCATAGGCGAGTACTTCGGCGATTCAGAGCAGCCGGCGTGCCAGTGGGCGTGCGATTGGCACAAAGATGCGAGGAAGCTGGCTGCGTCGAAGGAGAAGGGTTTGGCGAGTGAGGAATGGATCATGACTCAGAGAGAGATGGGCGCGTATGGAGCGGAAGATTATGAATGAGACTGCTTTGGAAAACGTCTTGAGCTCACGCAGAGCAAGCCTCGTTCATACTGCACATCGCGAGTTACACATCGAGGGTCCTGCTGTTTGTAATCCAGCCGCGCATGCTGACCAACGTGCTAGCAGCCAATCGTCCCCATCGTCGCCGTCGTAATGTACTCGTTGCCGCGCATGATGACGCAGTTTTCGAAGAGATGGTGAAACCATTGTCGTGGCAAAGGCCATGTGAAACCATGAAGCTCCTCTCTGATGGCTACATTCCTCGCCTCGCGCAGAGGCTAGTTGAGATCCACCTTGTGCTTCGTTACCGGTGTGTTCGTGCTAACAGGAAGGCAGCGCCAGAAATGCAGCTCGAATCCCTCATCTACCAAGCAGCTAGCGCGAAGGCAACAGATCCGATCTTCGAAGAGAGTGTCATCCGCTCGTACGCCGAAGAGCTTGCCGCAAAGCTCATCATCACCCTCGGTCCACAGTTCTCTCGGCTCGGTGTCAAGATGGATGGCCAGTACGAACCAAGGCTCACGCGCGAGCTTACTCAAATTTCCTCGAAGCTGTTGATCCTCAAGTGCCGCATTGCTGCATCTCCAGTAGACTATCGGTTCAACTGGGTGGTTAGCGGGGAGGCTCTGGATAGACAGCGGATGAAGGAGCGAGCACAAAGCGATGGTCATCGGGAAGTCAAGTTCTGCGTTACTCCCATGTCCGAGCAGCATCTAGTAAGAGGGGGTCGCAGGGTGGTGCACCTTGCTCACGTCTGCAGCCAGTGGCCAGCCACATAAGTCCTTCGATTCACTGGAGGACTTTTCAGTGTCGGTCTGCTCTACGAGATCTTAAGGCTCTGAGGCAAAGGAGAGCGGCAGGGTCTTTTCGCGCGAGTGACTGTGAAGCCGTACGCGAGGCTAGGAGGTGCATTGCGGGCCTGTTGCGCTTGGTGACTGAGCGAGTCCTGAGAGCTTTCAAGCAAATGCACTGGGATCCTTGAAAATTTTATGCAGCATTCTTCTAAACACTTCTTCCTCTCGCGATCCATTGCACTCGTAGATCGCAAGCCTCTCCGCCGCCGGATCCCTCAAGCCAGACAGCCTCCCCGTTGTCCCAGGATCCACCAGGAGATAAAGAGAAGCCTTTAAATACCTCTTCTACGCACGAATCAAACCCATTGGTTACGAAGTTGGACGTACCATCTTCGCCTTGATGGCTGAGAGAGCCGTGAACAGATGACTTCGCTATGTGAAAATCTTCCTGGAAAATTCCGCTACCATGTTTTAACGACGTGCCCATGTGATCTCGCAGTACCGTGATCTGCGCGAGATCCCACAGTCCATTGCGAGGGGATGGAGAGTCGGCCTTGGGTGTAGGAGGTGGGACGGGAAGGGAGGTGAGGCTCGATGCCAAGAGAAGAGCAGAAATCATGTGACCTTCAATTCAGACGGCGCTCATGGAGCGTTTGAACTTCATGCCTGCGCTGCCGAGGAAAACAATATTGATGGGCGCGATTAATCGGTTTCATAGATCACCTTCATCCAGTCTCTGTTCATATCTCTCTACTTCTCAAAAGGCTATACAGCGACGCACGATTATGGCCCCCACAGGTATTTCATCTTCTGTAGCGCAACATCCCTTACAATTACTAACAGCCAGCGGCAAGCTCTTCAGAAGAACCAGCCAATCGTCGTTTCCGGTCCATCTGGCTCCGGCAAGTCTACGCTTCTCGGCCGCCTCTTTAACGAGTACCCGGACAGATTCGGCTTCTCCATCTCCCACACGACTCGCGCGCCTCGCGGCGCTGAGCAGGACGGCAAAGAATATCACTTCACGACGCGTGACAGCTTCCAAAAGCTGGTAGATGACGGCGGGTTCATCGAGCATGCGCAGTTTGGCAGCAATCTATATGGAACGAGCGTGCAGGCTGTCAAGGAGCAGGCGGAGAAAGGGAGGATATGCATTCTGGACATTGAGATGGAGGTGCGGCCTTGACGCGGGATCTCCAGGAGCGAGCGATACACTGACGTTTGGTAGGGAGTCAAGCAGGTCAAGAAGACCGATCTAAATGCGCGCTTCGTCTTCCTGCAACCCCCCTCGATTGAGATCCTGGAGCAGCGACTCCGCGGTCGTGCCACTGATAGCGAGGAAGCTGTCAAAGCACGCCTGGAGCAAGCAGAGAAGGAGATCAAATATTCGAAGCAACCTGGCGCCCACGACGAGATCATTGTCAATGATGACCTGGAGAAAGCATGGCAGGAGTTCCATGACTTCTGTGCACCGCCTGACGCGAGTGGGAGCGGCGACAACGCTGGTGTCGCTTCCAGCGTCCAGCCCACTAGCGAGAAAGCCAATGACGGCGGTCCTGCCTCGAAGACTGTTGGTCCTCACGAGAGCAACCTTGCAAACATTTTGGACCCTCGGGTGAAACCTGATTCCAACAACCCCATCCACACCAACCCGAACGACCCAACCGGCCCTGCAATGAACACCAAAGGACCACACGCGAGCGACATGGCGAATATTGTGGATCACCGGGTCAAACCTGACATTGGGGGCCGGTGAAAACAGCATCCCGCCATTTAGGAATTATGTGAAACTACCATGGCAGTCGCGGCGGCCTTGGTCGCAAATACCCACCGACAGCTGGGTCTCGTTCGTGGCACGACCCTCGAGGCGTGATGAATGGTCTTCCAAACCTCTTCCACCAATCGCGACCAATCGCGCACAGCCCCCTCAAAGAGTCGGTCCGTTGGGTGCTCATTTGAACGAAGAGACGCTGAATGATGGACGGTACACGATGATCAGTCCACTGATCAGAAGCAACTCAGTACAGTACAGTAGTACAAGGCAATATCTCATTTGAGCCGCCACACATCCATGATTGAACGCCATGTGCTTGTTTTGTAGTCCTCTGGCATTTATGTGGCAGTCACGTCTCATTCAGCACAAGCCAACATCGTTTATCCAGTGGTCCTCCTCTGAGAACATGCAACGCCTGTAGGACTTGGGAGCATCACGTGCGCTGCCGGGATCGGGCGGACGTCCCACCAAGCCCTGACGTCATTCTGGGAAAGATCGCGGGCATGTGAAAAGTGCCACTGAATCGCAGCGACGTCCAAGATTTCCGAGCAACGCCTCCCGACTCAAGACCCTCCCAATCGCTATCCCGACCTGCCCTCCAACAACTATGCCCGCCATCAACGCCCTAGCCACCTTCCAACCGACTTGCAATACGCGCACCTGGCTCAGCACCCCGCACCCCCACCTTCCCATCATCGCAACCGCCTGCTCCGACAAAACCGCGCGCATCTACTCCCTGCAAAACTTCCAGCAACAATCGACCATCTCCGGTGGCCACAGCGGGTCCATCCGCAGCTGTGCGTGGAAGCCCAATAGCGTGGGCGAAAGTGTTCTCGCGACCGGCAGTTTCGACCACGATGCGGGGATTTGGAGACGGTTCGAGGAAGGCGGCGGAAAGGGCGGGGCTCAGGCGGACGAGATCGATTTCACAAAGGGTCTAGCCGGGGGTGACGAGGCCGAGGATGAAGATGAAGACGAGGAGTGGAAGTACGCTGTCGTTCTGGAAGGGCATGAGTCGGAGATCAAGAGCTTGTCATTCTCGCCCACCAGCCCGCTGATTGCCACGTGTAGCCGCGACAAGACAATCTGGATCTGGGAGGAGTTGGAGGATGATAACTTTGAGACGGTGGCGGTGCTGCAGGACCATGAGGGCGATGTAAAGTGTGTCGCGTGGCATCCGGAGGAGGAACTGTTGGCGAGTGCAAGCTACGACGACACGATACGGCTCTGGAGAGAAGACGTGGACGACTGGGCGTGCTGTGCGCTTTTGACCGGGCATGGGGGGACGGTGTGGTGGGTGCAATTTGAGGCCAGCGCTGGCAAGGACCTGCTCAGCAAGGTCGAGTCGCCTACCGAGCAGCAAAAGGCTCTGCTCGAAGAGCGGGATAAGGCAGGGTCTCGTTTGATGTCTTGCTCTGAAGATCAGACCATCCGTGTGTGGAGACGGATACCAAAAGATAACCCCGCGCCAACCGGGCAGGGTGCGATGCCCAGCATCTGGAAGAACAGCAACTTCGAGGAAACCTGGATAGCGGAAGCCCGACTACCGAAAGTACATGAGCGTTCGATCTATGCTGTCACTTGGAGTCCAACTACGGGCCGAGTGGCTAGCACAGGCAGCGATGGCAAGATTGTGCTATACGAAGAGCGGTGGGCGAGCGCGAAGTCCGGTGGCGAAGACGCTGTTATGAGGGACGCAACACCAGTGCCGGATGGTAATGCCTTGAGAAACGGAGAAGCTGCTGTCAAACTAGGCCTGACTGAATGGGTCATCCTGGCTGAGTTCGAGAACGCTCATGATGTATTTGAGATCAACCATGTCTGTTGGGCGCCCAGAGCCGACAGGGAGAAGCGACACGATGGCGAAGAAGTCTTAATATCTACTGGAGACGACGGAGAGGTCAAGGTGTGGACGATCGACCCTTAGGCGTCTTCATGAGACCCATATCGGAATTGAGGGCTTTAGCATCAGCGCGGTTGATGCCTGATGTGTCTGGCCTCGCCGAGACTGAAGCAGAGGTCTTGCGAAGATGATTGGAATCTTCACTGCGGACAGTCCAGCTGAGAGACCCTCATCTTCGCATAGACTCGGACTTGGACTCATTCAATCAACCATACCCTCGTCGATCGTGCTCTTTATCCATCCTGAAAATCTAAACCTTCAACGTTCAGAGCGAGATAGCCTTGTTTAGACACCCTGAGCCGCGCAATGCTCCTCTGCCGAATCTATGCCTTCCCCAGCTCTTCACTTCGGCTGACTGCGGCTCTGACAGCCTGGTCCACGACCTTGTCGAAGTTGGATGCCTCGTAGCTTTGTATCGCCGCGTGCGTGGTACCATTCGGGCTCGTGACGTTTCGACGCAGCTGCGAAGGGCTCTCCGACGATGAGACAAGCATTTTGCCAGCGCCCAGGCATGTCTGGGCCGCCAGGCGTTTCGCCTGCTCTGCGTCCAGCCCTTGCTCAATGGCACTGGCCACGAGATGCTCGACCATCATGAAAAAGTAAGCTGGTCCGGAGCCTGCATTCGTTGGTCAGCACTTGCTGCGCGCGAATGGTTGAGAAACAGCTTGGGTCGCAAACTACCTGAGACACCGGTAATCACATCCAGCAACTTCTCCTTACCAACCCACTCCGTCGCAGGACTCACACAAGCCAGCAGCGCCGACGTCAACTCCCTCTCCTCGCGCGTCACATCCTCCTCAGCAAACAATCCCGAAGCCCCCTCCCCAACCAACGCAGGCGTATTCGGCATCACCCTGACAACATGCGGCTCACTCCCCGCCGCCTTAAACCACTCCTTCAACTGCCTCAACAAAACCCCCGCCGCAATCGACACTACCACCGGCTTCCGCTCCCCCATCGCGCCCCCCAGCTGCGTGCACACGGCGCGCGCGACCTGCGGCTTGACGGCCAGGATGATCACGTCGGCCTCGGCCAAGAATGCCGTGTTGGAGTCGCTGGTGCGGACGCCTTGCGGCTCGAATTTCGCCCGCCCTTCGGCCATGGGTTCCGAGACGGAGAGGTTTTGCTTGCTGATGCCGCGTGCGAGAAGGCCGCCGATGATGGCGGCTGCCATGTTGCCGCCGCCGATGAAGGTGATTCTGGCATCTTGGAGGGAGGGGGCCATCGTTGCGATATGTTCCTGGCTGGATTCGAAAGCGATGGATAGCCGAGTAGAGTTCGATCGAGATTGTTGTCAGCAGAGAATTCCGAGGTTGTAGGGACTAAGCCTTTGTGGGTCGTTGGTTGAGCTGTTGTTTCGTCTCAGTCCCTCCGGTCAAAGCAACTTTTGGAGGGGGCGAGGTGGGGTGGTGGGGCAATTGCGATGCCGGCGCAACAGGAGGCTGATTGGCCAGCGGGCCTTCCCGCAGGTTTCCTGAGATGACTCTGTCAGGCCAGTTCTCATTCGCCTCGTACCTTGGTTGTGCATTCGTCGTACATTGCTTGTAAGTCAGATCGGTGTTTGAAAGGGCCAATTGAGCCTCACCTAATGGTTTTCGCGAATGAGCTTTGCTAAAGGAGGGCTCTCTATACGCGGGTAAGAAGCGGAGACTATTGGGAGGTTTGACTAAGGTCGACGGTATGCAAGGCTTACAAGACGATTTGGAGGAGATGGAACTAGACGGACCACTCAAGCCAATGAGGGTAGCGAGAGAGCAAAGCCTGCGATGCTAAAGGAGGAAGGAGGAGTTCTCCGTGGGCTAGACAGAAGTGGGGACTGTCGGGAGGTTTAACTGAAGTCGATGGTATGCAAGGCTTAGGGGACGAGTAGACGGGGCCGGCGGCAGGCAAGAGATTGGGGGGCGGTTATTCTTAATCAAAATTGGCCAATTATTCATTGAGCGCCAGGACGCCTATATCGCTATCAGCACATTACGCCAACCCATCCTCGTCTACGATATCTCGAAAGTTAGATCCCCGGACTTTTTGTCTATTGTCAATGGTCTTTCCATCGAAATTGCAGATAGGAAAGAAGTGATTGACTCTACGACTCCGCTATCTCACACAAGCCCGATTGATTCCCCTCGAACCATTAAGGGTATCATCGCGAACCCCCTTTCGATCGCCAGAGTCTGGTAGCTCGCGATATGTCCTGGCGCCCAGCTGAAACGGGACGTAACCATCCCCAAAGAGCGAAGCCAGCGTACCGCCACCATGCCCGCTCGAACGCCATAACCGATCCGTCTAGGAAAAAGAATGAAACCTCCAAACACGACGACACCATCTCCGCCAACCAAAAGACTGATCAATACCCAACCCTACCAGGCATCGTCGTCTTCGTGAAAGCAAAAAGCTCATCGACGAAAGTACTCTGAGGCTTAGACGTCGTAACATCCACGCTCATGCCCATATTGAGAGCAGCATTGCCGTCGCGCTTAGCGTCCGACTCGCACAGAGTCTCAGTGTTGACGAGGATGCCGCCCCAGGGCCGCTTGTTGCGCTCGGCGCCGGTCTGGGCGTCGGATTCCGCAAGGCTGGGGCGGCGCGCGGGCTTGTCGACGAGCTTGAATGTGTCGGATGAGGCGTCGTCGGCCGCGCGGTCGCTCTCGCTTTGGTGCGGGCGCGTGGTGGGATTGATGGCCGAGTGCGTGCCGAGTTTGTCGAGGATTGGGAGGGTGATTTTGCGGGCGCGGTGGCCGCGTTGTTTGGAGGGTGATTTGCGCGAGAAGAGTGGGCCGAACTCTTGGTGGATTTCGCGCTGCAGTACCAGATTGTTAGGCGAGCCGGCGTGGCATTGGTGGCGGATGGTGTAGAAGGAGAGCGGCACGCGGGTGATGTTGGCGCAGGCTTCGGCGGGGTTGTGCAGGTCGGCGCAGTAGACGAAGGCGAAGAGAGTGGTGACGGGGCAGCCGGCGATCAGTGGTTGAGAGTAGTGTGCTTGAACACTTCTCGAGAGGAAGCGGGCGTGTTGGAACCACGCCACTGGAAGCTGTCGGGCGAGCTTCATCATCGCCGCCAAGAGCACTTGAGCGAACTCATGCTCTTGATCGCTGCGGTCCTTTTCGTGACGTTGAGGGCGTTCCAGAAATGCGATGCAGTTAGCAGCCGTCCGGTCGTGCATCTGCTGCAGGAACTTAGTGTGCCATGTGCGCGGTCCGTAGGGCAGAAGCTGCACGTCGGGCAGGCGGTTCTGGTCGTCCTTTTGCACAGCAACATCGAAGCCTTTGCTATTCGGCTTGGGGATTGTCACGAAGCAGGCCATCCGGGTACCGAGCTTGTCCACGGAGGTGGCAAGGTTGTCAACGTATCGTTGGAGATCAGAGAGGTGCCACTCGAGTGCACCCAGAGGGATTTGCATGGTTCCAGCGATGTTGCGACCAACTTGCTGCGTATTCGCGAACTTGAAACCGGCATTCAGCATGTTACTGCATTCCTCGGCGTCGAGTTGACGGGTCAGAAACATCACTTGGCCTTTCCCAAAGATGCCCAGCTGTAATCCCGTTTCAATATCAACGGCCATGCGTTCAGCAGACATCGTGTTGCGCCTGCCAACGCTGTCATCGGGCTTCAGCGTTCCTGTTTCGATGATGTTGTCGTAGAGCACGCCCAATTTGTCGACCGGGATGTGCATGGACGCGGCCAAGGAGGCGGCTGCAATGCAGAAAAGCTCGCGAAATATGATGGAGTAGTCGCTGTACGTGTCAGGATCGTAGGAGGCGCTGGACGAGGAGCTGCTGGGTGGTCTCGAGTCCTCCTCTTTGAGGTTCATGTGAGCATTGAGGTGAGCCTTCATCTTCGGAATGAGGTTGACGATGCCGTTCCAGTTGCGTGTGACACGGAAGATCCACTGGAATACCGGATGCGCGGTGTCGAAGTCTTCACTGAAGGTGCGATGGTGGTACTTTTCGGTGATCTCGCGAGAGGGGAGCACGCCCTCGGTCGTGACCATCAGGCGCCCTTCTGGATCAAAAACGACGCAGGCAAGCATGACCTTTTGCGAGCGATCCCTCAGGACCTTGGCCCGCTTCCGATAGTACAGTAGGACGCAGAGAACAATGACCGCTGCAGTCCCGCACAAGACGCCAGCTATTATGACTTGGATATCTCTTGAGCGGATCGCTCCCGGTTGATTGTACTCCCTCAATCGATATATGCACCTTGTAGAAGCGGTAAAGTGCATCGCTGAGATTCCACCGGCCAGGAAAATTGCACAGACCATTCGTTTCCACCAGCGGCTGATCCACTTCTCGCGCCATGAGTAGAACAGAACCAGGACGATGAGGCAGTCTCCGATGGCGATGATCATTGAAGCGGCGAGGAATCGTGGCTCGTACTGCAATGAGTAATTCGAGACGCCGAAGTTGCCAATGTAGTGCATGCCGACGACAGAAAGGCCTGCGATGGTTCCGGTACATACCGACTGTATCCATTGCAATTGTCGGGATCTTGAGGGGAATTCTGCGGCCGTGAAAGCAATCGCCAGACCCATGATGGGCAGAAAAGCCGAGAGCACAGTGTAGCCAGGGTTGTAGACCAGCTGGATGCGAGGGGTGTCGTCTCCTAGAATTATTGCTCTGTTCCCTATGAAATGCATACACCATATTCCAATCGCTCCCATCGAGGTCGCGCAAGCAAGGGACTCAAGGCTGAATTGGTCAGTGAGAGAAATCTTTGTATGTTGGGAGCGGCAACGGCTTACCAAGCGCGAATACTGTTCCATCCAGTTCCTCGACGGTGCAGCAGCTCCACGGTGAGGAGACAGCCGCAAAGACTGGCAAAGTACGACGCGGCAACGATGGGTGGATTGAAGGTGCTTGTGACGATATCACCCGGCGACGGGAGCCCGTCGTCTCTGGAAGACATGCTGGCGGTGAGTAGTGAGGCGGATGCGCACTGGCTTCGCCGCAGAGCGGTCTAATCGAGAAGTTGTATCGATCTGGTATGGTTGCTTGTCAGTCTACCACCTACGTGTGTCCAGCAACAGCGGACTGCGTAACAGCGCGATAGCGCCAAAGGTGGTTGGAGGTGTTAGTCGGCGGCTGGCGACGTCAATAGCAATGGCGGTGGTAAAGATGAGGTTGATGGAATGTTTGCATTCGTATTAACGAAAGCACACAATGGAAGTCGCCTCGTCGCCCTTATCAAAATACTCAGAACTCCGAAAGGCAGGAAGATGCGTCGAAATGCGCCAACGAAGTCAGGTTGGCCATTTGAAGCCCGCCGTTGGAGTCCACTCGCCACGTGCAACCAAGAGAAATGTCCACTGACCTCAAAATAATCTTACGTGCACTCTCGCAACGCTTTAATCGCTCCTCGACGCTGATGCCATCGAAAGCTGCAAAGTGCGGAAAGTCGAGCATGCGCAAAATCCCGGCGATGGTACCCAAAAGAATTTCCAGCCCATGGCACGCTCAGATGGCCTCCCTCAGAAGAAGCTCATGGGTCATCCTGGACGAAGGAAGAGGTTGAAACAAAGTCACGGAACACCAGAGGAAACGAGGAGGGATGAATCGACCAGATACAGAAAAAGAGACCGCGCGGCCAGTCCAAGAAGAAAGCAAGGCAGCGGCGTGGGGTGATATGCGATTCCGATCAAATACCGAGCGCAGGATGCTAGGGTATAATGCTGATGCCGCTCCCGCAAGGGACCGGGCTCGAGAGTGGCACAAGAGCAGGCCGCCGAAGTACTTCGCGTTCGCAGGGGGATGTCTCTCCTCGAAAATCCTAGGGCACGGTACCGGGCTGCTGCATATTCGTACCGAGGAGTTCTGATGACGGATGCAAGGGGTTCGTCAACACCCATGTGCGTTCGCTGTTGGTAAGCGCCGTTGGGACGGCCGCCTTGTCCCGGGCAGGAGCAACGATGATATCAAGAGCGCGCAACTTCACCTGTCTGGAGCACGATACCGCAAGGAATCCACTCGGGGGCTCACGAGGCTCGACAGCACCCCAGCACAACAATCCAGGGCGAATGGGACCGATAGCCCGGGCACGCAGGCGTTTGTCGAGTCGCCACATCGCCGCCGTGGCCGCATCTCACCAATTCAGACGAGCCGCCCGATTCGTCCCCGGACCCGAGGCAAAGTGGATGGGACGTCTTTCTGCGCGCCTCCCGCAATGGGGCGGCCGTTCTCGAGCCACAGCGCGGGCGGCCGATTGCTGCTGCCCAAACGGGGCCACACAGCAGACACGCGCAGCAGCCGCCAGCGGGAGGGAACAAGGTCTCTGTCTGTTTGGCTCGTTTGGTGCGCGCGTGCTTTCCGTCGATGCGAGGGGCGTCTCTCGCGGTCGACCCGGCCAGATGCCCGGTACCGAATTTATCCCTTGTGCAACACGACATGTTGGTTGCTCCCGGTGAGAAGGCCGACATTAGAGACGCATCTTCCGCCGGCGCTGACAGTTGGAGAAATATCTTCTCCCGCTAGATGCGAACACACGGAAGTTTTCGCGGCCGGGCAGGGCTATTTTTCGCGTGGAAGTGAGGTTCAGCTTTCGGACGTGATGTGCGCGAGATGTCGCGCATCACAGCTTCACGGCGCAAAGAGGAGGGCGTGCCGAGAAGCTCGGCTGCACGAATCGATAAGCGGTCCGAGGGGAGGGGATGATCAGTGATCTCACGTGCGGCTGGCCCGGCTGGAAATCGAGAGGCGGGCTTGACGTATCAGCGTGCCACAGATGAGACGAGGGAGAGTTGATCACTTGGCTGCGCGTGGCAGCGACGGAACACAAGAATGTCCCCGTTGCATTCCTCAGAGCACTCCGTGACAGCCACGTGCTTTTCCGATGCAATGCCCTCTTCAATCCGGGCTTTCAAGTCACGACAGATCGACCGGACTCTACAGCGAGGCGGTGTTCACCAGTTGCCTCCAACATGATGTTCAGCCCCCGTTTACATTAGGTTCAGCCGCTGCCCGTCCCGCCCAACGGCGCAAAACGCTGTGAGAGAGGACCCAGCCTGATTCGAGCCCGGATCCTTCAAGTATCCCTTGCTTGCGCGCGCCTCGCAGCGATTATCGCCTTCACTCCCCGACAGTGTAACAGCGGCACGGCAGTGTGCTGTGCCATGAGCGGCTGGTGTTGACACGTTGCGCCATCCCCCTCACTCCGTCACCCTCTCCTTCGCCCCGGCATCAGCCTCCCCCACCTTGACGCTCTCCAACACCCCTCGCGCTCTCCTCCGAGCGTCGACGTACATCATGAACTCCGAGTACGACCGCGGCATCACGTGAATGTCCTTGTCCACTGTGAAAGTATAGTTGAACTGTCCGGTCGGCTTCGTCTCTCCGTGCTCGACATCGCGCACTTTGCTGTCGACGCGCACTTGGACCCGAGTCTGGCCCTTGGCCCCGGCTGCGAGGTCGCCGTCAGACGCGCCCTGCTCGAGCGGCGGATCAGTGAACACGACCGTGGCCGTGAGATACAGCACGCTCCCGACAGGCACCGGATTCTGGAAGGTGGACGGGTCGAGCGAGACGAAGGTCGGTCTGCAGTGGGCAACACTAGCTGCGCAAGTGAACGCCAGCTCAAAGGTCTGGCGAAGCAAGAATCCGCCAAATACCATGAAGTGGTGGCGGTTGCGGTACTGCGGCTGCATGATGCTGGCAGTGGTGAGCTTGGTGGTGTCCATGAAGTGTACATTGTCCGGCTTTCGCAAAGGGTCGTTAGGGTTGTGGTATTGCATCTGCCTTTGCCAGATGGAGTGGATCAAGTCGCTCTCCTCATCGTCCGGAGTTTGTTTGAGCAACGACTTCTTCGACAGCTCCTTGCGGTGCTTGCTGTTCTTCTCGCCTTGCTGGAACAGCCTCTTCTCTTCCTCCGTATCCGTGCGGACCGCGTTGATAGCCACTGGCTTCTTCGTGCCCGGGTCCAACGACACCATTGTGCAAGTGCAGGTTATCATGACATCCTCTGGCTTCACCTGCTCGCCCTTATTGGGCGCTTTCGCGACCTGGAGGCTGATCTCCATGCTGCTTCTGCCCGTGGCATACGTGACCATGCCGCTCAGCTCGAGATCGCATATTTCCGTGAGCCGGTGATTGATCGTGATGCGGTCGAAGGCGGCGGTGACGGTTGTAACATCGTCACCAGTATGGCGGTAGGCAATGACTCCGGACAGGGCATCCAAGTCCATGAAAATCGTTCCAAGGCGGATGTGCCCAGACGAGTTGAGGTAGGTATCGAGAAGCCATGGGTCTTGTGCAAGAGGGAGGACCTACGTCTTGGTATCAGTCAGTGAGCTGGTTGGGGGCCTTCACTCCCATAGCGACGCACCACTGAATGGTAGCTATCCTTCATCCTCTTCGGGGTCATGTCTCGGTCTTTTGGTGTTTGAGGAATGCCTGATACCGCGCCAGGAACGCCGCCTTCTTTTTGCTGCTTTCGAAGAGCTTCTATCCATGGCACCGACATCCTCTGGTCCGTCAACTCTTTGAACACCCCGTCGGTTCGCCGACATTGCGTGGTCGTGAATGCGCGCCTCGCGGTCTGCTGTGTTTGCTTCACCGGCCTCAAAACGCGTCCAAACTGGCGCACACAGCGCGTCACCGAAATCTCTGAAGCCATTTTAGCTGCGAAGATCAGCCAAAAACGAAATCAAGACTCGTCTTTATACATTTGTGACTCGAGTCGAGACAAACAAGCTGGAGCTCTCCGCGATTGAGCACAGGCTCGAGACAGGGAAGGTGCGGAGGCCCCGCGAATGCTCCTCCGACTTTCCCCGGCGACATGGAGCGATCCCTCGACCTCACCTCTTCTCGCCCAACCACCAACATGTCGACTACAGATTTATGGCTCGGCCAGGCTCAAATAAAGTCGACCTCTTCGCCTCTCCAACTGCGACTCGAAAGTCGGGCCCAAATTGCTGCATCTGGCGAGCAAGACCTAGCTGTCCTACGCAGGAAACTCCTGTCCAGCCCGCCCAAGTCGCAGCACGACGTTCGACCGTGGGTGCACCGCGGCAGTAGTTTACGACTCATCATTGACCTACATGTCGAGCCTGATTCGTTGTGTGAGTCTGCAGACAGCTTGGTCGAGTCGCTGTGCTCTCGTCTCAAAACTGCTCAAGTACCATTCCACTTCTCGGCGGCGTAGGATGCCCCGCTAATCTGAACCCGTAGTTCTGGACCCAACTATGCCTGTCGCCAGTATCTATTGAGCATGCTTCTCCTTCGAACAAGCTTCATCATGAGATCACAGTCTTCCTGGCTCATTCTGACGCGGACTCGGACCAGCCGAAGCGCCGAGTCCATAAGCTTCTGGCCGACGTTCCAGCTCACGACATGCAGCCTCCTCCAGGCGTGGAGACCGTGAGAGTCAGCTCGGTGAGGCTATCGATGCAGCTTGACAAGCGGAGGTCGAAAAAGCGGCGGCGCACTCAGCCACATGCGAGCGTTGGTATTCAACATGCCAATGACGTTATTATGCCCCCGTCGCCACTGTTTGAGGGTCTTGACACAGCAGAACCTGAGTTCAACCAAGACTCTGGTGTAGCGAGGATCAACTCGCTCGTTCCCTCTGATCGCCTGCTGCAGCTTGACAAAGAACTATTTGAACCCGACGTCAGCGAGATGCTCCTCGACGGTTTCACAGGCAACAACCCGCTGCCCCGCAACCCGCGTACTCCCCTTTCCTCGTCACTAAAGCACACCTCACCCCTCTCACCCCCAAACCAACCTCTCACAACCACCAGTCCAGAAGAAACCCTCACCCTCATCGCCGCCGCCCTTCGCACAGCCCTCTCCAACCATCCCAAACGCACCAACAAAGGCCTCACCATCACCGAAAACGACTCTCTCCAACCCCTAACAGACTTCGCCCCCTCCCTCTTCTCCCCCGGCCACCTCACCGCCATCTCCAGCCGCGCCGTCTTTCTCCCCACAATCGCACACGCGCTCAACGGCGTCTGCTTCCAGCACGCCGCGGGACCAGGTCTGCGGGAGAAGTCGCAGCAGCTGGCGCGGAGGCTGGATTCGACGACCCCGCGCGTTTCTTCCACGGTTGAGGCGCGGTTGAGCGTGCATCTTCACCGCCTTCTGCAAGCCCGTCTTTACGACCCTAAAGCTGCGCGCCGCTTGAAGGCGCTCGGTACACCCACGATCGACGTGACGGAGGGTGGCGAGTTGCTGGACGAGCTGCTCGACGCGCCTGAAGCGCATGTTGGTGCGACTGCGGCGACGTTTCGGGATGACAAGCAACACTACGACGGGTTCAGCGAGGACGAGGAGCTGGTTAGTGGCGATGAGGGGGATGGGCTGGACGCGGAGTTGTTTGAGGATACGCCGAATTACGGGCTGAAGCAGGGTGGAGGAGAAGTCTGCTCTCTTCCTCGGAACAAAGATGAAGGCGGGGGTTTGTTTGGGCTGAACGGTGACGAAACGGTGGATAGGGAGGAACAGAACTGGATGGAAGATGAGCTGCTTTCGGTCTGCGAGAGCGTCGACTCCATAGCGTGGCCTGACGAGCGGCAGGGAAAGTGAAGGGAAGCTCAGAGCTCGACCCAGCGTGAGTTGCGCAAAATCTAATGGCGAACGTGTGAGGAAACGAACTTTGAGCTCAATTGCAGACACCCACCCTTTCGCTGCAACTACCCCGGTCTCCGCTTCGAGAGCGCTCCACGGCTTGACTCCACCTCCGTACCGGATGTTCTCTCCCAAGTACACCCTGCTCAGACCCTCCACCCTTTTCGCAATTCCTCGCGGGAAGCCGCACCCCCTCAACCACAACAGTAAGTAATCTCGTTCGCCCCCGCCCTAATGCCCCGCTCAAAGTCAGCAAACCGCCTTCCCACCTCTCAACAAGCAAAAAGAAACAACCAAAACCACTTACCCCCCATTTACGCCCCCAATACCATGCCACCCAAACGCGAACGCCCCCAAAAACGCCCCGATGAAAATGCAGATGATGATGTACCCGTTAAAGTACATTGCCAACAACATCACAAAGTACGCCACCGCAAACTGCAGCATATGCAGCGTCGCGCGCACCAGCTGCTGCCCCAGCGTCGGCATCACCATCCCTCTGCCACCTCCCACTCCGCTCTGGAGCACCGCCGCCGGCACGGCCGCCGCCATCGTCGTGGTCGCGGAGGGCTCGTGCTTGTCCGGGGACGTGGAGTCCGACCCCGAGTCCGCTGGCGAGGCGGCGGCGGTGTCGAGCGCGTGTGTGTGGGCGTCGGCCGTGCGGATGATGAAGGCGTCGTATTCGCGTGACGCGCGGCGTAGCGCTTCGAGGACCATGACGAGTAGGACGACGCCGATGCAGGAGCCGGCGAACATGGCGGTCGAAGTGATGTGCCAGTGGGACGAGAGGAAGCCTTGGAGGGGTTTGGGTGGTTAGTTGGCGGAGAGGAAGAGGGGATGGGGCAGGGGTGGGGGCGGGTTACAGGCGTCAACCGTCGTCCAGTTCCAGAGCATCTGGCTCGCTCGTCAGCTCGCTGCTTTTCTAAACCCCCACCGCAGTTCGAAAGGGAAGTTCCAACGCACAGAGATCTTGCAGGCGGGTCCGTCACCGCCGCCGCCCATCGACATCCCGCCGCTGCTGTCGTCACCGTGGTCCATGCTGCTCATGTCCACGCCGCCGGTTGAAGAGAAGGCGGCTACGGTAGAGGTGGAGGTCGTAGGCATGTCCATGTCCATATCCATGTTCATTGTCGGCGCGAGTTCGTATGTGTGTATGGAAGTTGGGGGTGAAAGTCGTTTGGTCGTTTGGATCAGCTGGTGTGTGGTTCCGAGTCGAGGGTAGTGATGCC
Source organism: Aeminium ludgeri (assembly GCA_004216415.1). Taxonomy (NCBI): domain Eukaryota; kingdom Fungi; phylum Ascomycota; class Dothideomycetes; order Mycosphaerellales; family Aeminiaceae; genus Aeminium; species Aeminium ludgeri. Next base: position 123,612 of record SGQK01000018.1, read on the forward strand.
GAATTCGAACAGAGTCTGGAGTTCTCGCGAAGAGGGTTTCTGGCTTACCAAGAGATGGACAATTCGATACGAGGTGGTTCATCCTCATTCCCCAGGAGCGACCCTTCCACGTGTGCGAGCGAATGAGCACGTTTCGGCCGCGCTTGACGCCTGGCTCGCATGCACTGAATGAAGGGTTGGGGAGGAGCGATCTCTAGACTCACGGCGGTGAGAGGCGCTTGCTGCGCTTCTTATCGCACCCTCCCGCTGCGGACGAGACCGGCTTTTTCAACCTTCGATGCGAGCGCGCGAGCGGAATGCAAATGGAGCTGCGGGCAGGGGGTGCCACGAAGGCAATTGGAGGTGCGAGGGTGTCACGGGGCTGACTGTCGGAGTTTCAACGATGCGATAGACTGGGGTTAGGGCAGTGGTGGTTTCTCTCAATTCTCAGTCCAACTCTACTAAATCCTGTAGCGAAGCTCACGTTTCTCAAACCTCCTCGCGTGTGGTTCCAAACCTGGTGCATTCCTCCCAATTTGCCCCTCCTCCTCCACTTCCGGGACCACATGTGTGTGGAACCCTCCTCTCCTGTCCTCTGGCACACGCCTGCCGCGAGCATGTCTTCTCTCGTTTGGCCGACGTCGAGGTCAAGTTCTTAGTGTCCTCCTATCTTTGCATTTCCTGCCCGTCTTCTATCCTCCTCCCTCGATGCCCCCATGTTTGCTTCGCGCGCGCGGTGTCACGGGCCGCGTGCGCAGCCGCAGCCTTTCCGCGCGCCCAACACGGCGGAGCACGGCATGGCGTTGATGCTCAATTTTTGCATCCGCGTAGTGTCCAGTCTTGTGCAATCGTCCCCCACGGAGACCCTAATTCTCGCTCAATCCAGCTTCCACCTCGCTCCAACCATCTCCTCCCCCTTGCCCAGCCACAATTCCACTGCGTACAGTCCCATGGTCCCAGCCAAGTTCACCCACCGACTCACGTTGCCACCGCCCTCGCCCCCCTGGCTCGTCCACCATTCGCCGGGATGATCGCTTGCCGCGGATGCAAAGTGCTGCATCAGCAGGCTCGTGTAGACGGCGATCAGGATGGAGGGGCTGTAATAGGACAGCAGGTTCATGGCGGCGGAGACGCCCTCGCTGGCGTCCTCGTTGAAGCTGTCGGGCCCGTCGGAGAGGGCGCGGGCACCGGACTCGCGCACCGCGGGGATGATGCGGGCCGAGGCGTAGAGGACGAAGAGGCGGTAGGTGAGAGAGATGATGACGGAGGGAGTGATGGTGCGGAGGGCGGCGAAGAAGAAGCCGAGCGCCGAGTGGAGGGTCGAGGGGAGCTGTGAGAGGGCGTGGAGGATGGTCGTGTAGCTTGCCATGAGAATAGGTGGCAAAGGCGGGAATTCTGGTGCCGGTGGATGGTGGACGTGGGCTTGGAAGTCTTTGTTGGGGTCGCTAGGCTGGTAGTCGGTGAAGATTTGGTAGATGCATAGCGTGATGTAGGCGAAGAGCAGGCTGCTCTCGACCACGTTGCCGCGGCCGGAGCCCATGCCCCAGGCACAGAGGAAGACGGCGCACATGATGGCCATGCCGATAAGGATGGCATCCTGGCTGTCGATGCCGGGGAAGGTGGTGATTCGCCAGAGGAAGTAAACGGAGCTGCTGATGACGGTCCCGCTGAAGATGAGCAGCCCGATCATCCAACCGTCGCCTCCGTCGCTCGTGTTAACGAGGTAACGTGTGACCTGCCCACACCCTTGGATGACCAGCAAGCTGCAGAAGCCCTCGGCGAGCTGGAAGACGGGCGTAGAGTAGCGCAGCAGCTTGTCCCATCCCCCAATAAGGCAGTTTTCAAGCAGCCCCTCCTTTCCAAATACCCAGTCCTTGACGCTGGGATTTTGATGCAGCGGCCGCGTCGCGTTGAACAGCGCGCGACTCACCCAGCCCGCCTCGTCGCCGCCCTCCACGCTGAATTTGTTAAGACACCAAATCAGGAAGCCGGGGATGATGAACATCTGCAGAACTGCAAAGCCATTGACGGCCCATCTCCGCCATGTCGATTGCGAGGGTGTCGCGAGGCGGAAGGTCGAGAGAACGAAGTAGTACGTCGCGAGGCTCAAGCTGAAGGCCAGGCCGCACGTGCGTCCGCCGACGTCGAAGGCGAGGGGGACAGTGAAGACGATGCTGAAGAGAAACGCGCAGCTGGAGAGGAAGCGGAAAATCATGTCTTCGCTCGCGGTCGTCGCGCTCGTTGGTGGGACGCGTGAGGTGGAGGGTTGAAGGCGCAAATGCGCCGGAGCGTGGAGGTGTGGGCCAGTGTGGTCGAGGACAGCAGCGTGCCCTGGCTCTTTTGGACGATTCCCAGCGCACGCGACGTCCCGCGGGCGGCGGAAGGGAAAAGGCGCGTGGGAAGGGGCAGGTGGGTTGGTGTTCCTCCGACGGGCGTCCTTGGCTATCCAGTCGAAGGTTGTCTGAACTACCCACTTTTGACCGCTCCTGCTCTTTTTGCGTGGGGGCCCACTCGGACACGCTAGCGGCACTGAGGCGGTCGGCGGGGAATGGAAGGTCGATGGGCGACCGGGGGGGAGGGCGGTGTGTACCGGGCCGAGAGTCGTCGAGATCTGGGGGAAGACGGAGGAGAGAGAGGTGGATGAGGGAGCGAGCAGGCGAGTCGCGGGCAGGTGTGAGGTGCGAGGTGTGTGGTGGTGTCGCGTGCCGGACTTGCGTGCAGCAGCAGCTTCTCCCGTCCTTCCAATCCGACCTGGAGGGCGACCAAGCTGGGCAATGATGCGTCTCCAATCACGACAGTAGTGCTGAGTGGAAAAAATCAAGGACTGCCAACTTCTCGCCGGCGGTCGTCATGTCCGCGGCGCGTCAGGACGACGCGACGAGATTCACCGGCTGCTCTTCATCAAACCTCGTCTTGGCGCGTCGTTGAGGCGGCAGTGAGGGGAGGCCAGCTTGCTTTCACGTGCGCCGTCTGCTGATTGCCCGGCTGTGGTGCTGATTCTGGCCTCAGGCAAATCAATATGTCTCGAAATTCTGTTGTGGCCCCGCCTTGAGACGTGAAGTAATGCCATGAGGTCTTCCACCCCCACCGCCCGTCTACTGCTTCCTCTCCGCTTCACACGCCAGACGACCATCAGAAGGTTCAACTACTCGAGTCTCGTCAAACGCGTTCGTCCAGTCGCAATCTTCCAGTCCTTGCGCTTCAACTCCATCAGTCTCGCCACCCAAGACTCGAGATCCATGACAACTCAGCCAGACTCCAAGCGAGTCAAGATGTCTGGCGACCCCAAGCCCATGCGTATTGGCACGCACAATGGTCACTTCCACGCCGATGAGGCGCTGGCTGTCTACCTGCTGCGGTTGATGCCGCAATACGCCTCCGCGAGCCTGGTCCGCACTCGGGACCCGGAGCTTCTCGCGACCTGCGATGTCGTGGTTGACGTGGGCGGAACGCACAACCACGAGCAGTTTCGCTACGATCATCACCAGCGTGAGTTCAATGCCACCTTCCCTGGCAAGGCGACCAAGCTCAGCTCGGCCGGCCTCGTGTGGATGCACCATGGCAAGGCTATCATCCACTACTGCACCGGCCTTCCCCTCGACAGCCCCGACACCTCGTTGCTCTATCAGAAGATCTACGATGACTTCATCGAGGCCTTTGACGCCAACGACAATGGAATCTCGAATTACGACGCCTCCGCTCTGAGCAAGGCCGGGTTCGACAAGAAGTTCCTCGACAAGGGATTCTCCATTGCCAGCGTCGTTGCCCGATACAACTCCGCTCCTTCCACCAAGACCCCCGAGAACGGCTATGGCGCAATCAAGGAGAAGACTCAAGAGGAAGAAGACGCGCGCTTCCTGCGCGCCTCCGCCTTCGTGGGAGAGCAGTTCCACCTGGAACTCACCGACCGCTTCCAGTCTTGGCTCCCCGCCCGCGCCCTAATCGAAAAAGCGTTCGCATCCCGTACGCAATATGACTCCGCGGGTCGTATCTTAGTTGTGCCCCAAACTCCCGACGGTGGCGCGCCCTGGGCCGACCATCTCTACTCGCTCGAGCGCGAGCACGGCGTCGAGGGTCAGGTCCTCTACGCGCTGTTCGCCGAGAACGGCGAGCCCGGGTGTAAGTGGCGCATCCGCGCCGTCAGCGTCGCGGCGGACTCTTTTGAGAACCGCAAGGGGCTGCCGGAGCAGTGGCGCGGCGTGCGGGACCAGGACCTCAGCGGCGTGGCCGGGATCGAGGGGTGTATCTTCGTGCACGCTTCGGGTTTCATTGGTGGAAACCAGACGTTCGACGGCGCGCTGGAGATGGCGAAGAAGGCTGTGGAGGCTTGAGGGAGGTTTCCACTGGGGAACGGCGGGGGGGTCGAGTGAGCATTTGTTGCTCGCTCGATCTCCCCGCCTGGTATTCAAGCTCGATCTGAGCTTTTGTGCACGATGCTGCACGTTTGGCCTTTTCCAGACCATCACTACCGCTTCGGTAGATGACTCGCACACCGCGAGTAACACGCGTTCTGCGTGCCATGCCGGCAGACCTCGAATCGAGGTCTTGCAATTTGGCAGTAACCGTCGGACGACGGATGGCCACTTACACGTGGCACTCTTCCAGCAAGAGATGCGAACGAGCTCGAGCACCGCCGTCTACGAGGTGTTGTTCGACTACTCTGCCGACGAGGCGCCGGCGATGCCATGGCGACGGTTGACTTAGCGGGAGAGACACCTGGCCGGTTTAGGGGGTTGAGGTTGGTTTGAGTTGTCGGGAGGGAAGGCATGAGGAGGCTCTCAACAAGATAAAGGGAACGGGGGAGAGATTGCGTTCACACGTCGACGTCGCATAGATAAGCTGTGGTGCGAAATGAAAATCGAGTCACTCTTTTACCATGCCTTGAGATGTGGTGGTTTTCACAACAATAACGTGCGCGACCTGACTTGATACCTTGCGGGCGTGGTGGGAATGTACATGGATATGAAGGAATGGGTCGATAGAATTGCAAATGCCCCTCCACCCCTGCTTCCCGCCTGAAATGTATCGGACCTCGAGATAGAGGTATGTCAAGCCAAGTCCGTGCACGTTCAAATGCACGTGATTAACACGAGCGGTCTCGTGGCGGGGCAAGAGCAGCCTTGGCACACCCCACCAAATCGCGTCCACCGCCCGACGCGTCGGCCTCTTCTCAAGCCCACCACCATCGCACCTCACCTCCCTCTCCCACGAATCCTCAACCCCTCGACACCCGGGCATGCCCACTCACAACAGCAAGCGCGCCGCCCCTTCCACCACCTCCCACATCTCGCAAAAAAAGCCCCGCCCCACCACCACAATGCCACCCCCCATTCCCACCGCAACCAAACCCCCCGCCGCAGCACCCGACTCCCACATCAACCCCACGGCCGCCATCGCCTACTGGACCGCGACCTCCCCCACCGTCGACGGCGTCCTGGGCGGCTACCCGCAAGTGTCCCGCGTCGACCTGCAAGGCAGCGCCAACTTCCTGGCCAAACTGCGGCGGAGCAGCGCGCAGCACCCCGCGGGGAAAAAGCTGGCGCGTGTGGCGGATTGCGGCGCGGGGATCGGACGCGTTACGACGGGGTTTTTGCGCAAGGTGGCGCAGGAGGTGGATGTGGTGGAGCCGGTGACGGGGTTTACGGACGTGGTTAAGGGCGAGGAGGGCGTGAGGAGGGTCGTTAATAAGGGGTTGGAGGAGTGGTTCCCCGGCGAGGAGAGGTTGGGGGGTGGTGAGGCGGTTGTGTATGATTTGGTGTGGAATCAGTGGTGCGTGGGGCAGTTGACGGATAAGGCGCTGGTGGCGTATTTGAGGCGGTTGCCGGCTGTGTTAAGTGAAGGGGGTTGGGTGGTGGTGAAGGAGAACCTTTCGACGGATGGGGAGGGGGCGGATGTTTATGATGAGACGGATAGTAGCGTCACGAGGACGGATGGGAAGTTTCGGGAGATTTTTAGGGAGGCGGGGTTGAAGATTGTGGCGACGGAGGTGCAGAAGGGGTTTCCGGCGGATTTGTATCCGGTTAGATCGTATGCGTTGCAGCCGAGTTGAGGGGGGAGGAGGTTGGGAGAGGGGAGCTGTCCAACGCGCGCTGAGCTGGCTCACCATGCCGCTGGGGCGAGAGGCGAGAAAGGCGAAGTGAACGCTGGTAGCGAAGACAGGACCGTCCGTAACGACGAGCTTGGACGCGGAGAGATAAACGACGGGACGGACTCGAAGTTACGACCGGTCGGACGAAGAACGATACTCGAGTCGCGACATTCGACAGATGCAATTCCACGTCCCATCAATGGGAAGCATAAAACAGCCCACGGCTTGCCAAGTTCCTTCCCATCGTCCGCAAGCTTTGCCTTCTTGAAACTCTGCAATCGAATTGCGGAACATATGAGACAAAATGGAGGAAAACAATTTAGAGCAGTCTTGCATGATCATACAAACCGAGAAGAAGAACGGAGAAGCCCAGCTAAGATCCGGCCGTCTCTTTCACCACATCCTATACAACGCCCAAAACGCCCTCGCTAGATTCCCCTCCGATCAACCGTCGTGAGAGCTTCCAGTCGCTGACAGTCTCCGGCTGCCTCAGACCTCATAGCATCGCCAGCTTCTGCAGAAGCTCAGAGAGTTTCATACCCAACCCGCTCATCCGCCCTCAACTCAAACCCCCACGACCGAGCCCCCCTCGACCACGGTAAGCTCCTCAACCCTCTTCCCCGTCTCATCCCCACAACACTCGACCCTCTCCCACGTAACCACCCTCCCGGCATTCGCATCCACCTCCCACACCCTCACCCTGCGATGAAACCCGCCATACCCCGCGTACCCCCCAAACCCGCTCCCACCCGCATAGCACATCCAGGGCCCCAGCCTCTCGCGCGCGGGGTCTCGCGGCGGCAGCGCGCAGTAGTCGTTGACGTGGTCGTGGCCGGCGCCGACGGCGACGACGCCCTCGTCTGCGAGCGCGGCGTAGAAGTTAGAGTTGTATTTGGGCGCCGTAACGCCCTCGCGCCAGTCGCCGCCGGCGATGGCGTTGTCCGGGCCCGCGAACTCGGGGAGCGGGATGTGGATGAAGGCGAGATCGAGGTGGGTATGGGAGTATTTGGCGTGTTCATTTTTGAGTGACTTGGCGGTGCTACGGAACCAGTCGATCTGCGACTGCTTGAGCCAGTCGTAGCCCTTGTAGTGTTTTTCGTCAGGAGTGAGGCCGTGCGTGTCGAGGAGGTAGAGGGTGATGGCGGAGTGTTTGGAGGGAGAGGGCGCCATGATTTCGATGTAGTAGTTTCCGGTGCCGGCGATGTTTTCGGGGCCAGGGGTCGAGAGGGAGAAGGGGAGGGTTTGCATGAGGGCCATTTGCGCGCTGCGGGAGATGGCGGCGGCGGACTCGTCGTCGTGGTTGCCGAAGATAGCGGCGTAAGGGATGGAGCGCTCGATGAGGGGCGCTGCGAATTTGAAGATGGCGGATTGTGCGTCTGGGGCTGTAGGGCCTTCGACTTGATCCCCAGAGAGGACGACCATGTCGGGTTTCTCGTCGTCAAGGATCGATTCCATGAACTCGAGGGTGCGAGGGTCGGCTTCGCAGTTGGTACTGGCTTGATTGTCAGGACCAATGGCGTCACGGCAGATTCCTGTGCCGGTCGAAAGGTGAAGGTCGGAGACTTGAAGAATCTTGAAACGGCCGTCCTTCCCTACTCGTGGGGTCGGAGTCGTGTCTTGCCTGTCGGTCTTGGGCTGGCCGTGTCGCACGCTCACGCGCGCCGCATGTAGCTTGTCAGGGTTGTCGATCAACATCGGGGTCGATGCCAGCTCCCACCCTGGCCGTGGGTCCACAGCGTCGACCCCAAATAATACATCCACCGCCGTCAGAACCCGTCCCGAGTCTGAGTCTTTATGCTCCTGGCTTCGCAGAACCCAAAGTCCGCCTGGCCTGCTCTCCCACTTCTCAGTTGACTGTCCTTGCTCGCCGACCCCCGGGTCCAAGCGACCGATTCGCAGCCCAACAACCACCTTGTCCTCTTGTGACAGCTCCTCTTCCTTCTTCCGCTGCACATGCATCCACGCGCTGCTGACCCATCCCGAGTTCAGATAGAGATCCTTCTCTATGCGGTGCCACTTGTCGGCATCCAGTCGGCAGGAAGAGAAGGGGTTCGTGGAGGAACAGAACTGCACGGTCACATCGGTGATGACGGAGCCTTCGTGATGGCTGGGCAGGTGGTGGTGCAGAGAGGTCGGAAGCACACGGTAGCGGACATCGGCCAGAAAGACGAGGAGGCATGCGAGGAAGAGGAAGGCGCCTATCTGGGCCAGTGTGCGGGTCTGCATCGCGAGCGGTCAGTTTAATCGGACCTCTTGATCGCGCGGGCGGAATGGCATACGATTCGCCGTGTCATGTTGCCGGCTGATCTCACGGGGAGATTGGTGACTTGGGGATTCCAGGCTGAGTCAAGACGCGGATGGCACGAGTCGTCTCAAGGTGGCCGAGTGGGGGGGCAGCACTCCATTCTTCGACGCGAATGAAGGTGCAGTCGTGCAATGGAGGTCGGAGAACCAAGGTGTGATTATTCTGGTATGAAGAGGTCGACAAAGCGCAGCAGCAGTTTGACGAGGCGAGGTGGTGAGCCTTCCTTGGCCCTGCATGCCCTGGTGGAGCGAGCTTCACTGCTCTTGGCTCGCTTCCCCAGATTCGCTCTCGCTTAGCTGCCCTTCCCGCCGCCCCCACGGCTCCTTCTCTCCGCCTCGGCCCGCTATTTATTGCGCTGTGTTTGGTCGGCTCCTCGCGTCCTCACGAGCTTTCCTCGTGTGTTTGAGCATCGTGCAGCAGACATAGCAACGTCCACCTATACCTACCTTACCATATGTACCGACCATGGGTTTCCCTCCGCCATGGGTCGCGAGCCATCTCTCAGCGTCGCTCTATAGCTGACGCGCGACCATTCGGTCCCGGCGACCTTGCGATCCTCCGGTCCGTTAGAGACCAGAACAAAAATCCTCCCATCCTCACTCGTCCCCTCAAACCCGGCCGCCGCATCGAGAACCATCGCGGCGTCGTCCAGCACGATGCTATCCTCGGCAAGCGCGTGCGCGACCTCATCCAGACCGAGCCGCCGAAATCAGGCAAAGAGGGCAAGAGCTACCGCCTGCACGAAGTCCGCCTCGAAGAATTCGTCCGCCTGAGCAGACGTCTCGTCACGCCCATCTACCCAGCGGACGCGCAACTGATCGTCAACCTTCTCGACCTGCACCCCTACCACACCCCCGACTCCGCCTCCGCCCCCGAACGCCTCGAAATCCTCGAAGCCGGCACCGGCCACGGCGCCCTGACCCTCTACCTCAGCCGTGCCATCCACGCCGCCAACCCGCCCCTCCACCTGCCCAGCCCATCGCCCGACGACAAAGACGCCGAGCAGCAAGAAGCCTACACGACCGCGCTCGCGGCCTATAAACCTGCTCGCCAGGCCGTGCTGCACACGCTCGAGCGCCACGCCAAGTACTCCGCGCACGCAGAAGCGCTGGTGCGTACATTCCGACACGGGCAGTACCACCGCAACGTCGACTTTCACGTCGGAGATGTCACGGCCTGGGTGCGGCAGGCGCTTGCGGAGCGGGGGGGTGGGCCGTTTTTGTCGCATGCATTTCTGGATCTGCCCGCGCAGGAGGATCATTTGGAGAGTGTGAGCGAGGCGTTGAAAACGGATGGGTGTTTGATGGTGTTTTGTCCGAGTGTGACGCAGGTGCTTCGGTGTGTTGAGGGGGCGAGGGAGGGCGGGTTGGGGCTGGAGCTGGAGAATGTGGTGGAGTTGGGCGTCAATGGGGGAAGTGCGGGGAGGGAGTGGGATGTCAGGGCTGTGACGGTGAGAGAACCAAAGGAAGTTGAAGAGGAGGGTGATCGCTCCGTGGGAGAGGAGGGGAGCGATGCTGATGGTGACTCTGAGGCCGCGGCGAGCGGGGAGGAAGCCACGCCAGCGGCGGATTCCAAGCGTTCGGAGACAGGTGGCAAAAACACAATGGTTTGCCGACCGAAGGTGGGCAAGCGCGTTGTTGGCGGCGGTTTCTTGGGTGTGTGGAGGAAACGGAGAGAGACGCTAGAGGGGCGATGGCGTGGCATGTCGGCATTGTGAGGGAGCATTGGGAACGGTGTCTCCAACCCTGTAAAATTTGATATAGAGATAGGATGCAAGATAGATAAAGCGACACTGTAACTTATTCGAAGTCAACAACATTCAACCAACTCGTCAAAATATCAGCTGTCTTCTATCAGACTCGCAATCACCTCCCAATCCTCCCACGGGCTGCGTTTTGCTGTTCATGAAATGAACTACTTCAAAACATGTGAACAAACAGAGTCGCCATCACAATCCCCCTCACCTCGAGAGCATCACATCCAACCTCTACCCAACATCCCTCCACTCCCAACAACCAACCCCCCTTCCCAACCAAAAAACCCACCCTCCTTCCCAAAAACGGCAGGCACCCCAAACGCCCCCCATCAACCCACGCCCACCTCCAATCACGCACCACGGACCCCCCAAAAGCACTCACAAACGCGCCTAAATGCATCCACATGCACCCTCAACACCCGAACTCGTTGCGACACCCCCAACCACCTCCCACCCGTTTCGTTTCGCTTCCGTTCCACAAGCCCCAGCAGCCCCCAACCGCCCCCACTGGCCAGCCGCCCGACCTCCCGATCCCAGGAGCCCGCGAGCCCGGTTCACGCACACGCAGAAACAGTCAACGCCGCCCGCTCGCCTGTGACGTTGACGCTGACGCCGATGTCGTGGAACGAAGTGGACGCATGCGGAGCCTGGGACCTGGCGTCGTCGGGTGGGGAACGGGGGAGGGGGGGGGGGGGGGGGGGGGGCGAGGGAGGCCGGGGGGTGCGCATTGACAGACACATGGACAGACGCATGTGCGTGGACGTGGGTGGTGGGTCGAGCAGTGAGCCCGAATGGCGAGGGCGAAACGGAAGCAAGGGAGTGGGTAGTGGTAGGTCAAACGATTGTTTCTATCTCCGTCCTCTTGGGGGGTATCTGCACCAGCACCAGCACCAGCACCTTCACCGCATCAAACACACACGCAAAAAGAGCAAACAAAAAAGCGCACATCGTACAAAAACCCCGACCAGACGAGCAGAGCAGAAAAGGAGACAGACAGCGTAGCAGCAGAGTCCGAACGATTTTTTGTGGTGGTTCTTTTTCGACGTCTCGTAGACTTTTTGTTTTCGGTGAGAGAGAGGGGAAACGACAGCAGAGAAAAGGAATAGCCCCGAAGCCCTTCCCTTACAAGCCTTGCGATCCGCCTCCCGCCCACACAAGAAAAAAAAAAGGATGGGATGGAGACGCCGAGAAGAAAGGAGATCCACGTCCGCTGCCTGCTCTGCCACGCGCTCTAGTTGTCCCGACGGAGCTTTTTGTGAAGCTTCGGGCGATGTGGGCAACAGCGAAAAGCAATCAGCCATCAGCAACGACGCTCGAGAGGTCTTCTCTCCGCCGTGTCCTTCTCCTTGCTCGCCCGCTTTCGCTCGCTCGATGCATCCAGCCCCCGCCCACACGCTAAACTCATTCTATTCCTCGCGACCGCGATCGCTCGGGACAACACGCAGATATCGATGCTGACGCTTTTGGTGTGATTTGTCCTCCTCCATGCTTGCGCGGACTTCGTTCCGACTCGACTTTCCTAGACCCGGCTGACAGAAAATGAAAAAACGCGGAAGGCCCCAGGTTCCGGTCCCTTCGCTGCACGGTGCCTCCGTGGAGAGGGCGCGGGTGAAGGTGGGTGACTGGGCTCGCAGGCGCGGTGGTGTAATACATAAGAAAATGATGCTTCAACGCTTGCAATGCAATGTGCGAGAGAGTTGGAGGTGTCGGATGGGTTCGGAAGGGAGAGAGCCGACGGCGGCTTCGGTTTTCGAGCCAGGGGTCGGTGGGTGGGTTGGAGGGGTGGAGGTGGTGTGCAGGTAGGTCCTTCGCGTGCGGCGCTCTTTTAGTAGAACTGCGGCTGCGGGGCCTGGTACTGCGAGGTGTACTGCATCTGCTGGAGGTGGTGCTGCTGCTCGTTGCTCGGCGGCGGCGTGTAGCTGCTGGGCGCGGGCATGCGGGGGACCAGACCGTGGTGGTTCTGGGCGAAGCCGGCCTGGCCGCAGTGGTCCTTATCAGGCGTGATGGGGGGCGTGAGGACGCCGGCGGCAACGGCGTGGTAACCGACCTTCTGCGGGGTGGCAGGGGTCAGGTAGCCGTTCTGCTGCTGGACCTGCATGTTCGTGCACTCGTTCGCGGGCGTTTGCGCCTCGCGCGAGGCCTGAGCCGCCTGGCGGGCGAGGAACATTTCCAGAGTGCTGGACACCGAGGACAGATGGGGCGAGGCGTACTTCCTGAGCAGCGCTTGCGACGGCTGCTGAAGGTGGTTGGACAGGTTCAGCGCCACCTGAGGGTCGTACTGCGCGGCCCATTCGTTGAAGGTCGGCTGGGGGCGGTTCAGGATGCATCGAGCCAGGGCGAGCGAGGACCGTGCCATGATGGAAGGCCGGACGGGGATGAACTCCTTGTGGTAGAGGGCCAACTCGGTCAGGTACCAGGTCATGTGCTCGAGCTCGGGGTCGACAGGAGCCTCGGAGAGCGCCAGCTGGAGAAAGCTCGTCACCGTGGGGTGGCCGACCACCCAGTTGAGGGTCTGCAGCACGTGCCATTCCATCTGCGTGAACATGTCGTCATCGTAGAGTGAGCAGCACATCTGCTTGAGCTCCCGAATGGTGGGGACGCGCTCCTTGCGGTCTCCGTACTTGGCAGCAATCAGAAGCGCCGCGCAACCCACGAGCTGGTAGTGCCTCTTGTAGACCACGCGGCGGGAGCAGTAGCGATCCAGCAAGTTGACAGCGAGGTGAAGCGTCTCAGGGAGGAGTTGGAAAGCGTGGTGAGCCTCGAGGAGGAAGTCCAGGAGGTAGGGCCTCATAAACCACTGAATCTCGGTCTGGATTTCGATGGACTGGATGTCGGGCATCGTCTCGCCCTGCAGATTGTCAATGAAACGCCCAAAAGGCTCTCGGTTGAGTCAACATACCTCCATGTGCTCCATGTGGTCGAGGATCTCCTCTTGGTACTCGTCGGCAGTGGCACGCGAAAGATCCTCGGCCAAGGCCTTTTGCCGGATCTTCGCGACGCCTCGCTGTCTCTCGCGCTCTGCGGCGGCGCGAGCGTAAACGCCCTCGTCGTCTTGGCTCTCCACAAAGAACGAGTCGCAGTTGCCGTAGGTCGGGAAGCGCGCCGGCTGGAAGTGTGCGGGTTGGAAGGCCATTGTTATGGGTGGCGGTGATATTAAGGTAGCGAGTGAACGTCAATTCTCCAGGATTGACAAATTGTCGAGTGACGGGTCGAAGCTGGCACGTTGTCTTGCGCAAAAAGAGTGTGAAGGTCCACTAGGTGAACGATATTAAAGAGTGTAGTGCCGGTTGGGCGAGTGAAGGACCGTGATTAGTTGGTAACGAAAGTCGAAGAGAATGAGTGGTCTAGAACAGGGTTCCTTGACGACGAGAGCCGGAAGAATCTGTTATAGAGACTTCGCGGGACCTAAGACGCGAGCGACGATCAGCATCCGTCCCACGAGTAGTTGAGACGACATATAGCCAACGCGAAGTAAGGCCCAGTCGCGGTGAAAGTATGCATACCTGAGGAATTAGATTACAGCGTGGTGGTGTGTTCGCTGACGAGTCCAGAGACGAACTCTCCTTGCAAGCCACGGAGTGCGGCCGGTGCCGAAGGAAGGGACGTTCGATTGTTCAGAGTCCAAGGCACAGAATGGGCTAACGCTATTCTGCCGTTGTGGGAGTCGGTTGGTTCCGAGGAAGTCTGGCTGGTCTCTCAGGGGGCTCCTAGAAGAATGTTCAGCCTTCCATGTGGTCCGTGGTGGTGTTCGACCAGGCAAGGGAGAGGAACGCCGGTGCTGGATCTTCTGCGAAGAGTGAAGAAGACTTACGCTGAAACTAACGACGTCGTCGAGGAGGTGGTGGAGTGAGGTTATTCTGCACACTGTACGACACGCTGAAGACGGCAAAAACGCTGCAAGACTGGTAGCACAGAAGGATTAGCAGTTGTTCTTCTCGCGCACGCTTGACGACGTGTGCAGAAGCATGCGAAGGACTAATCTCCGCGCAGTCCGTTGTGCCCGGTATGCAGCCCGGTAGCGCGGTGAGATGTCTGAGGAAGGAAGGCAATCTCAGGTGGAATTGAGCACGGACGTAGGTCTGGAGGCAGAGGTGCCGGTGGAATGCACAAGGGGCCGGCTTCTTCAACGCCGATCCCACTCCAATTCATGCAATGCCGGTTGCGTGTGGGTTCGAGGATCGTGAGACGTCGCGTCGTCGAAGATGCTGGGGCGTTGGACGTGCTGGATGGAGGATAGGAGGCTGGAAGAGCGGACTTCGTTGCCGTCGAGCCCTCGGTATTCGATGGTCGACCACTCTGCCACTCCACTGTGCACTTCGATGTCGTCTTCAATGGCTGCAGTGGAGTCCGGAATGGAATGGTGTCGAATGATGCCGAGTTCGACGGCAAACGTAGGTGCTCCTTGCCCGACGCTGAACCCATCTCAACCGCACGCTAGAACCGCAGCCCGCGTAATCTCATTTGCCTCCCAAAGCCTGTGCAAACCCTCCAACGCGTTCAAGATGTCGTCCGGCAGGTGCCATCGAGGCCTTCCTTTGTGCTTCGGGAAGGTCCCAAGCTGCTCCCCTCGCACCTTCCCGTCCCCAACTTCACCCCTGCAGATTTTTCATTTCACCGTGTTCTTACCTTTTGGCTCAAAAGAAGACGCTATGCTCCGCTGCTTGACAGATATTGTTCGAGGTACAGGGTGTAAAGGGTCGGATGGAGGGTGGGTGGAGGGCGGGTGTCGGTGGGGGGATTCGGTCCAGTCGAGGCACTCTACGGTCAACGAAGAGGAGAGTTCGACGGTTGGATGGCGGACGCCCAGCGGAGTTGGTCTCACGGTCGCTCGAGCAAGTCCGGATGGACTGGCGGGAGGTCACGATACCGATGGATACCGGTGTGAGAGGTGCTGAGCCGGGGAGGGCCAGGAGGGGGGAAAGGCGGGAGCGAGACAGGAGAGCTTTGGCAAAGACGGGGGGTGGTGTCTCTGGCAATGCAACTCCTCGACAGGCTCAAAGGTCCATTGCAGGAGTATAAAAGACGAAGGAACGGGGACGAAGGAGTGACGGAGCGGGAACGAAGAGGAGAAGAGTGAAGTTTCGAAAGACAGGTCTGGTGCTTGGGCTCTGGCAATTCCTCGAACGGGCACGCCCTGGGACGCTAAGGGACGCTCGGGCTGGGGGCACCCATGTCCATCAGTTGGCCCTCCGGCGCCCGCGCGCGCACACGCACGCACGCCCGCAGCTACTGACTACTGTACATACATACATGCGACGACAATCTCCATCGATTCGCCGTGCCGTGACGCAGCGACCGCCCGCCGCGACACGTTCCACGGGGGGTCTCTCTGCCCTGGCTCCTGGCAGCATCTCACCAGCAGAACGACCAACATCCAACCTCGCCAGACGCGGCCGACGACGGCGACGGCGGCGACGACGACGACGACGGTGATGTCGGCGGACTCGCTTCCAGGTTGTTGTTCAGCTCCTCCACCCTGCCCTGCCTGGCTGCTACGCTACCATTCGACCTTGCACCGGCTTGGAGTTCCTGCATATGTGAACTCTATCCGCGGGGCGGGCGTAAGTACTCGAGTACCATGCACGCTTCCCTGCTGCTGCATGCTGGAGGGAGGCTGCTTCTCATCATGCGTATTATTGTAATCATGGGCTTCTGCTCACCTTGGAGGGTCTGGCACACACCTTCGTGTGTCACGCTCGGCGCTCCAATGGCCTCCGCGTGTCAGCAAGCCTTCCAAACGTGCCGCCGGTCTCAGGGCAGCGTGAGGGCGCCAGGAACAGCAGCGTTCTCGGCGGCGACGCCACGTCGTGTATGTATGTAATCCGGTCCCACTTGGCCACGGGCGGCGCCCGTCGAATCAAGCGCCTCCGAGGCTCGTCGGCGTCGCAGGACAGGCGTGCGCCAGGCGAACACGGCGCACGCCCATCCTGGCCGCCCGTCCCCTCACCAGCACCACATCGAGCCTACCCCGACGGCTGGGAGCCGCAGCCCGCCGCTTCATCATCCTGAATCCACAATACATGCACCACTCCGCTTGGCTCGACACGCATGCGACCTCTTGATCCGCGCTACACGCTTTCGAGACGCGTTTCTACGCGAAAGAGCTGCTCCTCTGCATTGACGCGGTAACGCATGGCCAATTTGCCCCGCCCGTCATTGGCACCGGACGCTCTGCGAAGCGCTGAGGCCATGTCGCAGCAAGCACCCCCGCCTCCCCTGGCCCAACCTCGTCTGCGATTCTTTTATTGCTCACGCCTGCCCCCTGCACTGCAATCATCACTCGGCCCCGGCATGTCATTGTCCTGTCGAGGGACGTCAAACCCGCGGCGGCGTAACAGAGCAGCAGTCCGCCATCTTGCCTTGCATCGTTTGCTGCACCGCTCGTCGTCCGGCTCGACTCCACCGTCTCGATGGGCGCGCACCGCAGTCAGCCCCTCGGTCACACATGGGCCGTTGTACCATCGCCATTCAATGTCGGCGAGGGGGAAGTTCTTCGGCGTGCACAAGACACCCGCTCAACCGCAGTCCTCCCACGGGCCTCGTTCCCCTCGGCCCCTTCTTTCGTAACAGTATCCACGAGCCATGTCCACCCCCTCACGTCCCGCCGCGCTCCGCGCCACCCCTCCTTGCGCGAGCGGACGCTCTATATAGTAGATAGGCCGGTCCGTTGAGCGGCCTTCCGGCGGTTCTGTGCGCTTTGCTAGCCTGCCAGTCCGGCCTGACGAAAAATTTCTGCGGATGCTGTGCTTCGTTGTCGTTCCAGCAACAACTCAAGCGCCTCCACTTGGTCGGCTTGGACTCAAGGCGGTGGCGAAGGAGCATGCGTGGGGGCGCGAACCGCGTCCATCTCGTGTCGCGTGGGCGGCTTCATGACGCAGCTGCTCCTTTTTCGACAGAGATTTGCGCGCTCGTCCCGGCCTCACCTGCGAGCGATCGCAATGCCCGCGGTGCTGGACGAGCACACGACCTCCCCGACAGGAACTCGCGCCTCGCCTATTCTACTCTTTCATATCGCTCCTGACCTCGCTCACCCACCGCCGCCAACACGCGCCCGATGGACCGCCCCTGACCCCATCCTTGGCGGCTTTGCAGCCCCCGAAACCTAACGCGCACACGCAGCAACAACCGTGGCTCGCGTGGGCCAACTGACTGCTGATAGACAACATTTCGCCACGCCAGGCGAGGCGAGGCGAGAGCCCGTAATCTGCACCGCTACGGATGCTCGCACCCACACGCCTGACGCCGCACCTACGCTCCGACGAACCTTGACACCGGAGCGAGGCCCTTCCAATTCCGACCCCACCATCCGTCGCGCAACGCGCTTCTTCCTTCCTTCCACCCCCTCCTGAGGCAGTTGGGCAGCTCCCTCATCTGGCAGTCTCACCTTCATTAGGCTTGCATCCCCGCTTCACGTATCTCGAAGGAGTTCGCGCCTGCCTGTTGGGGCAGTGAATGGCAACCTACAGCTCCCATACATGTATGCACCGCGCTCGAGCACTCCGAATCATGGGCCCATTCGAGCCCAACAGCAACCCTCCGAGCTCGCGATATCAAAGTCAATCGCACGCGCAAAACCTGGCACGAACCTGCTCAATCGCGTCGCTCGCGTCAGGACGCAGCCGTGTGGCGCAGTGCCACCCCACCAGCCACGCCAGCGCATCGCCCACCTCCTCACTACCGCCAGTAAGGTAGTGGAGGCCGCTCGCGCTCCCCTCCTCCGCCTCTCACACCGTGCGCACACGTCTTGCGTCACTAGCTGAAGATGGCGGCGAGGCGGTTTGGCAAGGCGATTCGTGGACGCGGGTTTCTCAGCTCGGTAAGCGGACTCGGCGGATTTGCATTTGTTTGCTGACGGGACGGGCGGGCGCGAGGAGAGGGGGAGATGGCCTCGCGAGCCTCGATGGCTCGTCGTTCGACCCAAGCGAGCGAGGTCGCCCGCCGGGGTGTGCAGTGTGCGTGGTTGATCAAGGGTGATACGCATAATACACATGCAGGCCACGCCGCTGCCTCTCGTCTTCCACGGCTATCGGCGCAGCCGGCGGGTGTCTCTGATTGCTCCGTGGAGGCGACGGGGCAATTTGGGGCACGCCGCTCGCGTTCACGTGGTGGATCGCAGCGTGTAATGGCAGCGTGTTTGCTCGGGGCGATTCACGCATCCGAGGCGTCTGGCTTACTTGGGGTGTTGCGGCAAGATCGTCCGTCTGACACAGTAGTAGTTCCAGTTCAAGGTAGGGACTTTGCTCTCCTCCGGCTACAACAGGCGCCACCAATATTTACTCTGCGCGAAGGAGAAGTTGGAGGCATGTGGAGGTAGGTAACAAAAAATCTGTCTATCGTATATCCATCTAGATCGTCGTCTCTGGCCTTTCTCCACACAGCCTTCCAAGCGCTGCTTTTCAAGGTTCCTCGCCACGCTTTTCCCAGAAGTCGGCGATTGTCTGTCCGCAGCCTCTGCTGTTCACGATGGGCAAATCGTGTCCGCCCTCCAATGTCACAGCTTTGGCATTTTCGCGGCCAAAAGCTTCAACAGCGTCTGGCCCAACCTCGTCTGGAACAACGACGCTATCCTCTCTTCCCAGTAGGATGAGGACTTTGTCCTCTTTCAGCACGCTCGTGCTTGAATCTGGCGATGCTCTTCGCCTAGCATACCTTTCCCCGAGTCGTCGCCAGCGATCGTGCTGGCCAGTGATAGGTGAGTGACGAATCGACGAAACGAATGCGTGAAAGAAGCCCGGATGCGCGTCCATCTGCCAACCCACAGCCTCCATCACCGAAAACCCCGGCCTGCCAGGAAACACCGCCTCCTCCACCGCCATGTCATCAGGCACCTCGCCCTCCACCGCCTTCCCAGGCCCCAATCGCACCCTCTCCTGCTCCTGCTTCGGCGGCGCCCCCCCTCCCAACCTTCCCCTCACCATCCGCACCACCACCCACCAAGGCAACCACCCCCCATAAAGCAGCCGACTCCCCCACCCCACCCTCCCCCCCCGCATCACCCCACTAGGCGCCACCAACACCAACCCCTCCACCAAAGCCGGAAACCACTCCGCGAACGCCGCCGCAATCCCCCCCCCCAACGAGTACCCAACCACCGTACACCCCCCGCTCCAATCCACCTCGGAACTCACCAGCACGCTCAGAATCTGCGCGCACCACAGCGCCTCGTCCTGCGGACACCGCTCCGGAGCCGGCGCGTCGCTATATCCGCGCCCGAAGAGGTCGAACACCAGCACGCGGCAGCCCTGGCGCGCGACGAGGTCTTGCGCTAGACCCGCGAGCGCAATGCACGGCGTGCTGATGCCGTGGATGAGGAGGACGCGGCGGCCGGTGGGGGGGCCCCATTCGTAGGCGCGGGTTGTGCCCCAGGGGGTGGGGACGGAGCGGCCGCCTGGGAGGGCGGTTGGGGGGTAGAGGTGGGAGGGGGGTGGGGTGGTGGTGGTGGGGGGGGCTTTGAGGATTTGGGGTTTTTGGTGCGGTGGTGTTTGAAGGAGTTTGAGGAGGGTGACGGCGGTGGCGAGGGAGGCTATTAGGGCGAGGGCGCTGATTGGTAGCTCGATGCGGCGGGATAGGAGGGACATGGTCGGTTGGTTGGGGGGAGGGGGGGTCGTGTGTGATACACGACGAGACGTGATGATAGCAGAGTAGGAGGTAATAAAACTCCTTTGCTTCGAGTCGGTATTTCGAGATCGTAGACCTCGGCTTTCCAAAGAGGAAGGAGCAGCCCGCAAATTCATTCGGAACGGAGCGCACGTGCCGTCCCGTCACGGTCGGCGGTCGGAGGTCTCATCGCGACTCCGATTTTTTTTGAGAGAGCTGCAACGGCTTTGCGAGAAGCACAAGCTCTTTGCGCTGCAGCGGCTCTTCATTCTTTCCCCGCGATCACCCCCAAAAAACCCCTCGACACCGCGATGGCGCGATAGAAGCGCCTCTCCACTCTCGCCATGGACATCCACCGTGCCCGCTTTGTCCCATACCCCACATCCGCCATTACCGCGCTCGCCTTCTCGCGCGCCGACGACGGCGATCGTACGACAGCTTCGGTGCCGCTGAGACTCGCCGTGGGGCGGGCGAACGGGAATATCGAAATATGGAACCCGCAAAATGGGGCGTGGCTGCAGGAGGCGGTTTTCCTGGGAGACGACAAGAGCATTGACGGCCTAGCATGGACGCAGGATCCGGACGATACAGATGCGGAGGGGAATGCGATCCCTGGCCAACATCGGCTGTTCAGCATTGCGTCGTCGGCGCATGTGACGGAGTGGGACTTGGGGACGGGCGAGCCGAAGCGTAGGTCGACGGGGAATTTCAGCGAGGTTTGGTGTTTTGCTGCGCAGCCGCGGAAGAGGCAGGAGGGGAAGTCGGGCGTGGATGGAGATGCTCAGGATATCGTTGCCGGGTGCGGCGACGGTACGATCGTGCTGTTGTCTACTGCCGACGGCGATCTCCAGTTCAAGCGCTTCCTGGCCCGTGTGGGGGGGAAGAGGGCGAGGTGCATGTGTGTGGCCTACCAGAACCGCGACAAAGTGGTTGCTGGCTTCGCGGACAGTACGATTCGGGTCTACGACACCAGAAAGGGCGCTATGGTGCGGAGTATGAGCTTGGGTGTGAGCTTGGCTGGTGCGCAGAAACACGCACTTGTGTGGCAGGTCAAGAGTCTGCCCACTGGAGATATTGTTTCGGCCGACTCGAACGGCGAAGTGCGTATCTGGGACGGCAAGATGTATTCATTGGTCCAGCGGATTACTGGGCACGCGACCGATTGTCTTGACTTGGTCACCAGCTACGACGGGAACACGATATTCTCGGGCAGCATCGACGGGAAGATGGCGATATACAGGCAAACGCGGGATCCCAGCAGCGGCAAGAAGACCTGGGCAAAGGCCAGCCACCGACGGACGCACCAAGGCGAGGTCAAGTCAATGGCTGCTTTCGATGGTAAAGATTTGAGCGTGGTTGTATCGGGTGGGGGTGATGTCAGCCCAGTCGTCACACCTTTCAGGACGTATGGCAAGGAGAATCTGCGCACTCTCCAGGGACTACCCCAGGAGCCACCCCTCACAGGCGCGTCCGCTGGTAGACTGATAGTGAGCTGGTGGGACAGATGCATCTACATCTGGCGAATCGCCAAAGAATACAACACAGACGAGGAGCTGGAGCTTCAGAGACCGCGTAAACTGGTCGCTCAACTCAACCTGGACAGCAAGCAACATATTCGCAGCGTGTCCATCTCTCCAGACGGAAAGATACTGGCGGCGTCCACCAGCACAGACGTCAAGGTGTTTCAGCTGAAACAGCTCAAAGTCAGCGATCCTGACAGTCTATCCGTTCACAAACTGAGAACTCCCCCGGAATTCAGCGACGTTGGCGCGCGTCTGCTCAACATCTCACCCGACGGCAAGTGGATCGCAAAAGTGACGCCCGATAGCGAGGTCCATGTCGCTCGCGTAGACCACGAGACATCATCAAGCAGATTCGTCGAAATCATTTCGAAGACGGTCGAGCTCGAGCGCCAGCGCCGCAAGTCATTCGGGCCCAGCGCTTTCCGGAGATACGACCGTGCAATCAACCGGCTCGCCTTTGCCTCGGACAGCTCAGTCCTCGTGGTGAGCGACTTTGCCGGCTTCTTGGACTCGTGGGTCCTCCAAGGCCGCGAAGACCTGCTGGCGGCGCGTGTAGACGTCACCAAGCACAGCGCCTCCAACGCATCATCGGACTCGAGCTCCGACTCGGACTCGGACTCGGACGACGAAGACGACACAACCACCATCTTCTACGGCCAACACTGGGCCGACAACCCCTCAGGCCACCTCCTCCCACGCCTCGACTCCACCCCCCTCATCCTCACCTTCCGCTCCGCCCCGCCCTCCTCCGCGGAAGAAACAAACGGCAACCCCGCCGTCCACCCCACCCGTCACAACCCACACGCCCACGCTCACACCATCCCCGGCGGCGACCACCGCCTCTTCGTCCTCAGCGCCCGCCACCAAATATACGAATTCGACATCCTCCTCGGCCGCCTCAGCGGATGGAGCCGCGCGCACCCCTCCGCCTCCCTACCAGAAGACTTCCTCAAACTCCGCGACCGCGCCATGGGCGCCGTCTGGGACTTCAACGCGCCCACGCACCGCGAGCGGCTGTGGCTGTACGGCAGCTCGTTCCTATGCATGCTAGATGTGGGCGAGGGGCCTTTCACGACGCCGGGCGAGAGCGCGGAGAAGCCGGCGGCTAAGCGGAGGCGCAGCTCGCATGTCGAACGGGCTGACGGGGAGTTCTGGAAGCGGAGGCGTTTGGAGAGTGGGGCGGGTGGGAAGCTGGAGGCGCTGCATAAGGAGGGGATGCAGAGTGGGGCGAGGCGGTACGAGAATGGGAGGTGGAGCGATGTGGAGCTTGATGGTGTGGCGAGGGCGGCGATCGCTAATGGCGATGAGGACGGCGATGATGAGGTGCTGAGTTTTGGGCTTAAGGGCGCGGAGGGAAATGAGAGCGCGCTTGAAGTCCCGAGACGGAAATGGTATTTGACGCTGAAGTACCGGCCGATTCTGGGCGTTGTACCTTTAGATGACAGGGGTGCGAGAGGGAGGGAGACCGACGACCGGCCGCTGGAAGTCGCCATTGTCGAGCGGCCGCTGTTGCAGGAAGGGGGGACTGGGAAGCCGTAGCGTGTGAAGTGATGTAATAACTACATTTCCAAGTCCGCGTCATGATACTGTGCCCCTCTCATCTCATCCAACGCGCCTGCGTGAGGTGTCATGACCGTTGTTCCATTTTGTGATCGACAACCCAGCCGCCCATAACGCCGCCCGCTATGCCCCGAAAATAGACCCCCTGACCGAACCAAAATCCCCCACTCTGCCCAACGCGCAAACCCCCTACCCGTGCCTATACGGCTCAAACCCGGGCCCGGGCGCATACCCCGTCTGCTGCGGCGTATACCCGGCCGTCTGCCCCGGGTACTGCGGGTACTGCTGCAGCGGCATCTGATCCCCCTCCCCGCCCTGCGCGCCCATATACGGACTCCCAACCCTCTCATACCCACCGCCAGTCTTCTCGACTTTGAGCCCGCGTCCGCGCTCCGCCGCGCCAGGACCGTAGCCCATGCCCTTGGGCTCGGCTTTCCAGAGCCCGCCCTTGTTGCCCTTGTGGTGCGGGTTGCTGCGGCCGGAGCAGCAGCACACGCTGAAGAGCCAGAAAGTCGTTGCGGCTACCGAGAAGGCGACGCTGAGCCAGGCGACGATGAGCGCGGAGCGGCCGAGGGAGAGGTGGACATTGTAGTCGTTGAGGGCGCCTTTGAGTGCGCCGAGCAGGACGGAGAAGAGGACTGTGGAGGTTAGGACGGCAGCGAAGGTGAAGAGGGTCGAGACGATGGCGAGGATCCAGGTTAGGAGGCTGCCCCAGCGCGTGAAGATGGCTAGGATGCCGACGATGAGGGTCGCGAGCGTGGTCCAGAATGCGATGCCGTACGCGATGAACATCCACTTGGCGACTTTGCGGTATGTGTCTAGGGCTTTGGCGGCGCCCTCGCCCAGGATGTCGTTTTCGAGTTTGTCCTTGCTCTCTTGCAGATCTTCCACTTTGCCGTCGATGGCGTCGTTGATGCGGTCGGCTTCGGGGATCTCTGAGGGGAGGTCGGGGAGCGAGCTGCTGGTGCGGTTGATTACGTCGAGGCCCCAGATCTGCACGGGATCGAAGACGAAGTTCTTTTTCTTCTTGCTGCATTCGGTGTCGTCGGGCGAGTCGGCCGGGGCGGTGCAGTAGTTCCAGAGGTCTGCGCGCGGGGTGGGTCAGCTTGGGTATGGTGTGTTTGGGAAAGGTTAGAATGGGGACCACGAACAAATTGTGTAGAGGTCTTTGAGCGAGTCGCTGTTCTTAACAGCGGCCAACGCGGTGTCAATTGCGATGCCCTCAGCCTCGTTGCCGCCTGCGGAGCTGACGTCGATTTCGCTCATGTCCGCGCGCATGAAGTAGTATTGGTTGAGGTTGCCATTGTTCCAGCCCGCGGTCTCGATGAGTGCGATGGTGATGAAGCTGGCGAGTCTGTGTTTCCAAACGGTCAGTATCCCTCATGTATTCTTTGCGCAAAGGTGAATGGGAGGTCTTACGTCAACACCCAAGGGGTTGTTATGCACGCGATGCGCCCTGCTTTGCCCATGATTGCGGTGTGTTGTCGCTCAGTCGGGGATCGGTGTTGACGTCGTATGCGGAGGAAATAGCGACGGTGGTATGCGAGGAGTGAAAGATGGCAAGTGAGATGCGGTATGAAGGTGAAAAGTGTGGGAGCTGGAAGCGAAACAGGGCAAATATAGAGGAGACAGGTCAGACAGGCCTAGTAGGGATGGTTGCTAGCAGGTGTGTGGCTCAGCCCCGAATGGGAGCGTTTCTCGCAACGAGCAGCTGGCCCAGCCCCCGACGGCTGACGACGAGATCGCTGGGCAACGCCGTGCGTGCAGGCTTAGATCAGGCTGCAGCTTTTCTGGTTCTCTTCGCCGCTTTGCCCGACGTTTTTTCTGTTCGTCAATAACCACTTGCGGAGCTTGGTGTGTGCTGTCGCGTGGCGAGGCTTTCTTCTTTGTTGACTTGTTTTCCCGGTTGTCGTGCGCCGCTGCTGGGAGTGTTGCGTAATGCCTCCATTTTTAGAACTGGCGCCACAGCCCTGTGGCGGACGTCTTCTCCGCAGCCTCACCTCCACAAAACTTTAGACCCAGCTCCGACTTCAGACGACTTCCCTCGTCGAGACACCACTCCGGGTTGACAAGACTTGAACAGCGCTGTAGTGAATCTCAGCTGCCAGCTCATCCATTCCACGCAATCTTTCTATCCGACTTCAGTAACACCGTCGCCACCACGCTGCCATGGTCTGCCCGCGAGACTTCCAATGCCGTTGAGGATCACCATTAGGCAGCAGCTACAGCAAAACGACACGCGCGCAGTAGCCTCTCAGCCTCTTCAACGCTGCCGGAGGCCAAGGCTTGGGATCTGGCAGTGCTAGAGATCGTTCCTCCACGATGGTTCGGGACTGCTTCGAGGAGGTAAGACAGTCTTGCACGCAGCAAGTTTGTGTCAAGTTTCATCGCCTTGCAGGCGTTAAGTGCCTCAACATCTTTGACTTAATATGGGCTTGCCATGGGAAATGCAGAATGGAGGAAGGTGAGGAGCGCTGCTGCTGAACCAGGACGGCTTCTTTCCATGTCCCTCGAACCTACGCATTCACACGAAAAAAGGGAGCGAAGGATTGATCTCGAAAGCACGAATTGATTCTCACATGCGGAAAGGGGGGCCTACGTAATAAAAGGTTGGATGGAAGTGTCTCGCTTTTCTTGAGACCGAGACGCCGACAACAAACGGACGACCAAGGTCGCCTGGGGGCTTCACGTCGTTCACGCCGTTCACGCCGATTCCGTCTCGTTCCTCTACTATATCTTCAAGGTCGCTTTTCTGGTGCAGCAAAATGTCGAATATCACGAAATTTCAACACGGAAGGTGAGTGAGAAAAGTGTCTTGCGGTTGCAACACGGCGCGGCTCACCAAACGCAGCGAGCAAACAGCAATGTCGTCCGCAGCGTCTCGCGTTTTCGAGTGTGGAGAGCTGATGGAGCATATCCTCTGGCTTCTCGATATGGCCCGACACCCAGAAGGTTATCCTGCCATTTCCCTTCTTTCAGCTACTCCGCGTCATCAAGACATTCAAAGCCGTCATCGAAGCGTCCCCGAAGCTCCAGCGCAGCATGTGCCTGAAGCACGACGTAGCCGGGGCCCGAGACACGTCCTACGCAACCGACTGCTTTTTCAGCCTCCTTGAAGTAGGCCGAGAAGTCTACACCGACATCGGGCTGGCCCAAAAGAAGCACGCCCGAACGCAGCAGAGCAAGTCCGTCCGGGGTATCTTGAAGCAGTCCCGTGTGTCCAACTCATCTTGGAGAGAGATGAAACTCAGAAACTGATCCAAAACCGCCCCGTTTCGCTTGAGCGTCAAGTGTCGCGGAATCCGTCGAGCAGGAAACAGCAGTCCCGAGTACCCCGGCTGCCGCTGTCATTACTTTGTGCTCTACGAGGCGGAAATAAGCATTGGAAAACACAATGCCATACCTGGCGCCTCAGCTGACGCGCTCCTCCCGTATTACTGCCAAAGGCCCTCCAAAAAAGCCCGGGGGTCGAACTTCACCAGATGTTCCTACCCGATCGATACGGCAACTTCCTCGAACTCCAAGATCGTAATCCCCTGAAAGAAATGAGCGAGGGCACAATTCATGCTGCTACAGACGAGTGGTATTCGCACGGGCTTTGCTGGTGTTGCAGGGATGACTTGCGCGAAGACGCCGGGGAAGAGCGTCTCAGACCGTACCGGCAGCCGCTGCCGCCGCGCTCCCCCGTGCCCGCCACCCGTTTCAGTGCATCGTGGCGGTACATGAGGGAACGGAATTGATAAGGCGCCGCCCGCGATATCGAAACTTGTACCCGACTCGCCAACCTGGCTACTAGACACTGTTTTCAATCGATGCCGGTGGATGACTTCGAACACAGGGCAGATAGCCTCTTCAAAACCGTCCCACAAATCTCTCCAATGCCGCTCTCGGCAAACTGTAGGTCTCAAGTTTCCTGTTTGCTATATAGATGAGTCGCCCTTTCCGCAGGGACTCTGCGTGAATTCTACTTGCTCTTCGTATCGATGCGCAAGCGTCGAAGCAAAGCAACATCAAATCGCAAGCGAATCAACGGCTCACGCAACTCGGAGTACACCCCACACCACTCGCAGGCGGCGGGAGCCCGCCGAAAAGGGAAAGAGCGACCACCACGCCTGCGGCACCAGCCCTGCCACTTTTCTTCGCTCCCTCCATTCATGGGATCTCACAGCACTAAAGTTTCTTACAGTTTGATGAGCATCCTTTTCTCCGCCATCGATACACCAAAGTCACGGCATGCGTCCAACATGCTCAGAAATGGGCAACGCATTCTTGTGTAGTGCTCACCGACGCCAAGGAGGTAGCAACCTGGCGTGTTGTTCCAGCATCCTCGAACAACACAGATCAGATACCGCGTACGAAAGCGATTCTCTTCAGCCACGCTCATCAAGACAACACAGCAAACCGTTTACCGGGAATCCCTCGAGCGGGCTTCGCGCGTGTCAATCGGTCACATCTTGACAGGATTGTCTGTCGATGTCATTAGCTTTTGTGGCAAGGATCCGCCTAACGGAACCCATCTGGAGCAAACACGTCGTCCCTCGATATCCGCCTCCTCGCTATAAAACTACATATCTGGATAGAAAGGTTCCTGTCGCTATCCACCTCTTCTCCGTACAATTACATCTGAATCGAAACATGAACCTCCCAAGCACAAGTCACCGCCCACGATAAAGCCGTCATGAACGCCCTCGCTCTCTTTCAGCTGAAGCGACAGAGTACCGCCCATCATCCCGTCCCGCCTCGCGGAATGCGAGAATGCCTATCTCAAACCCGCGCCGCGCATTGTCATTCCCGCCCCCACCACCCCTCATTCCGCGCCGGCCCCTCACTCCGCCGCCCCCCCTCACCTCAACTGAAACGAGAAATCGGACCCCTGCCCGCCTGTCCCCGTGCTCCCCGGCCGATCCGCCCCTCCCCCACCCACCGGCGCCCTCTGACTAGCAGCAGCGGAGCTCTTCCTACTCGCCCCGCGGCGCTCCGAGTCGACATCATACCCATTCAGCAACCTACCCGCCCTCTCACGATCCGCCCTACCACCCTCCCTCTCCCTCCCACCTCCACCCCCACCCCCACCCCCACCCCAAGCAAACCCGCTCCGCAGCAACCCCCCCGACACCTTCACCTCCCGACCCGCATCAACCAGCACCCGCACCACCAGCACACCCCGGGCGCCCCCAACCACCACGGCTTCCACGCCCACACATCCCGCGCACATCTCCGCCGCAGCCAAGCCCACCTCCGCCGTCAGCGCTTCGTCGTCGTCGACCACGCGTCCCCGCGCGAAGACGACTGCGCGTGTGGGTGCTGCGCCTGCTGTTCCCACCACCGCCACCGCCACTGCCACTGCGGCCGCCAACTCGACTCCGGCTCCGGCTGCGTCCGCGTCCGCCACGACGAATTTCTCCCGCAAGTTGCGCGCGAGCGAGGAGTTGGCGCGCGGTGGCGGCGGGGGTGGTGGTGGTGGCGAGGACGTCACCGCGTTGCCGCCTATGTCGGCTGCCGGAAAGGTGGAACCGAAGAGGAGGTGGTGGGCTGCGCTGAGGGGGGGCACGGCGAGTGTTCCCGGCGGAGAGGGGGGGAGGGAGAGGGGGAGGGGGAAGGTCGAGAAGGTCGAGAGGGAGAAGGATGCGCGCGCGCGCAGTGGGAGCCGAGGGAGTCGGGGCCGGAAGAAAGGCGAGCACGCCGGGGTTGGGGCCGCGGGGAGTGCCGTTGCGGTGGTGGAGGTGGTGACGGGGATTGGGGCTGAGCGGTGGCGGGAGGCGGCGGGGGCGCCTGTTGTTAGGTTCTAAAGCGGGACGAGGGGGTTGTGGGGGGGTTAGAAGTTGGATGTGGGTATTACTGGAGTTGGAGCTGGAGAGGGGGTGAGAGGGGGAAAGTTTGAGAGGGCTGCTGTGGTTTTCATGTGCTACGAATTTTTGGGGGAGACGATGGGCGTGGACGGTGGGGTTTGCGCTTCGCTTTGGGCGGCGCTTTGCGGAGGAGGGCGGTAAATGCTCGTGGTGATTTGCGAGTTGGACAGATGGGAGGAGTGCTGGTGCGCTTCTCCGGAATGCGAGTCGTGGACACTTCCAGGGGGGGGGGGTAAAAGAGGCGGAGATGCGGGCAGAAGCATGCAGTGCCCGTCGCCTATGGGCGATCGATCTCTCAATCATCATCATCATCATAATCTCAATTTGACAGCTGTCGTCTCCGGCCACGCTGAAAAGGATACCGTCACGGCTGCTGGAAGTAAAGGTCGTGTCAAACGTCCTCCAACGTGTTGCATAGCTCTCATCTGTGCGTCACCGGTCCTTCGCGTGGGTATCTATCGCGCGCAACCTTCCCCCCCCCCACCTTCCCTAGCGCCGTCCCGTCTCGTCTCGTTACGGTCACGACGTCTTGACGTACACTGCCGTCGTCTGTTAGCAAGCTTCCTCTCTCTGCGCAAACCAGCCAGCCAGACAGCCCGCGCCAAAAGCGAGCATGAGAAAGATGCAAACTCACCCGCATCCACCTTCCCCACCCTCGGCAACGCCAACATGACCTTCTTCCGATACATGGCGCCCCCGGCCCTCTGCAGCGGATTCCCTTCCAAATACACCTCCTCCAACCCCTCCTTGTCCCGCAGCACCCTCTCCACCTCGCCGAAACTCTCGATGCGGCAGTTGCTCGCCCACACGTTCTCGAGCTCGTGGAGCCCTTCGAGCCCGTCCAGGGTGGAGATGGGGTTGGATTGGAAGTCGAGGATTTGGAGGCGCGGGCACGCGGCCAGTGGGGCGAGGGATGTTATCGCGTTGTCGGAGATGTAGAGTTCGGTTAGGTTTGGGAGGGCTTCGATTCCCGCTAGGGAGGTGAGGCGGTTGGCTTGGATGGCGAGGGTGCGGAGCGAGGTGAGGTTGGAGAGGTTGGAGAGGTGGGTGATTTTGTTTTGGCCCAGCCAGAGGTGTTGGAGGGAGGTGAGGGTGTCGAGGCCGGCGATTTCGCGGATGCGGTTTGCGCCGAGTTCGAGGTAGGTGAGGTTGGTGAGCGAGGTGAGGTTTTCGATGGTGGTGAGACGATTTTGGACTAGGTAGAGGTGGGTTAGGGAGGTGAGGGTGGAGAGGTGGCGGATGTGTTTGAGTTTGTTGTAGGAGAGGTCGAGAGTGTGGAGGTGCGTGTAGGGGTGGAGGTTGTCGATGTGTTTGATTAGGTTGTCGTAGAGTTCGAGTTCTTCGAGCGTGTCGGTGCAGGTGTCGGGCAGCTCGATGTGTTGGATGCTGTTTTGGCGGAGGCAGAGACGTTTCAGGCGTGGGAAGCGGTCGAGGCGGAGGGCGGGGATGGAGGTTATGCGGGAGTGTTGACAGTCGATTT
This sequence comes from Aeminium ludgeri, assembly GCA_004216415.1. Classification (NCBI taxonomy): domain Eukaryota; kingdom Fungi; phylum Ascomycota; class Dothideomycetes; order Mycosphaerellales; family Aeminiaceae; genus Aeminium; species Aeminium ludgeri. The sequence continues at coordinate 153,749 of SGQK01000018.1, forward strand.
CCTGGGGTGGAAGGGTTAGTCTTTGAGCTGGTAAAGGTGAGGTGGGGGGTCGCGTGCTTCTGCTTCTGGATCTTCTTCGTCGAGAAGATCTGCTCAAGTGTCAGTGTGGTTCTTCTGTGGGATGGAGCCGTGCACGCTTGCCTTCGTCTGCTTCTATCTGCTCGGGCGGAGGCGCATCCTCGTCGGAGTACTCGGCGTCGGTCAGAGCCTCCGGGTTGGCGAGAGTAGCTTGCTTGTTCACGCGCAGCTTGCCATCCCAGCCCGTCTTGCTGCTGTGGGGTGTACTGCTACTCGGCTCTTCTTGTGTCGAGGCTGCCCCCTCCTCGCTCGCGGGAGGCGCCGATTCCTGGTGAGCTGACATGGCAGTGGATATAGGAGAGTTGATGTGAGGATTGCGGCTGGGTTCGCCTCGTATCGACGGTGTTGTGTGTCGCAGCGTTTGTCTCGGCCCCGCCAGGCGGTCGTCTGGTCAAAAGTGGTACAGTACCTTATGTCATCGTGAGCGCCACGTGCGCGCAGTGCATATCGGACCGGCTGACCGGCCCCTGCCGTCGCCTTACGACCTGGAATCCGGTGGTCCCTGCGTCTGACGTGTTCGTGGCCAATATTGTCATGTGATAATGCCAGCTCAGCGGTCACTTTCGAGAGAAGAGGTACTTATACATGTGCCTCCCGTCACGGCCTTGGTCCAACGTCACTAGGAGGACCAGACGCACAGTGCAAGGTAATCAGATGAATTTCCATGCATGTTCCTCCCCTCTCCAATTACATTCCCACCCACCCTCTACCGTCCTCATAAATCCGACCCCACATCTCCACAAACCCTCTACTGTAGCTCCCAAAGCGCTTCTCTACTAACCAAGCCGTCCCAACGTACTCGAATTCAAAATGCCCATGATGCCACCCCATGGTATCTCAAGCCAATCAAGCCTCGCTACTGACATGATTCCCTCCCATCCCTCCCACAAAAAGGACAAATCCAGCACATCAAGCTCACCCAGCCTCCCTCCCCGCCGCTCTCCGCCCCCCAGCAAATCTCTCCATAAATTCCTCCCCCATACTCCCCACGCCGAAGCTCCCTTTGGTCATCGGCCGACTGTACGAACTGCCGTAGATTTCATTCTCGACGGACAAGCGCTCCGCGCCGCGGTAGTCGGTCCCGGCGTACACGGGGTCGGAAGAAACCGAGGGGCGGCGGAAGCCGGGATTTGTGGGCGCGGCAGATGAGGGCGGGTTGAATGATAGGTTCGGCGCACCGGAGTCTTCGGGGAGGGGGGAGCCGGAGGGCGCGGCGGCGACGGTGGCGGCGGTAGGGTTTTGAGGCAGATAGGGCGAAGTGGGGATGGGGGTACCGTGGTGGGCGGGGATAGGGTCGTCGGCGGGGATGAGAGTGTCGTCATCTTCGTCTTCAAGGTCGGTATCGAGGGCGCTGTCGGAGCCGTGCTTGGAGGCAGGGGCGTCGGAGTCGTCTTCGAGGTCGAAGAGGTCGCCATCGGGGTCTACGCGGGGATGGGAGGTTGGACCGGTTGCGGGTGTGACGAGCTCTTCGGTCTGAGCGGGGACGACGCGCTGAAAGGGTGTGTACTGTGATGCTGGTGGGGCAGACGTTGAGAGGACTTCCAGCTCTGCTCTCTGAAGTGACGCTGCGATCGAAGACGAGCTGGCTGGCTCTCGCTCTGGATTTTGTGTGCGTGTGCGCGAGTGTGATGATGCATTGGGGGCGCTGGTCAGAGCGATTGGCACGTTGTCGGACGGGGCCACAATGGAGTCGCCGACGGCGAGCGAGACGCGCTTTTGCTTTGGCCGTTGCCCTGTCGTGGGCGACTTCAACACCGAAGCGAGCTTGCCGTCTGCCGAGGATCCGGAAGATGAGGTGCGATGAGGCAGGCCCAAGTGTGGCGGCCTCTTGGGCTTGGCCTGCACGAGTGTGTCCGAGTTGGCGCGGTCGAGCCGGTGTAGCTTGCGATCCTCGTCGTCCTCTCGAGGGCCCTCGCCGGGCGCTGGCGCCGAAGAAGAGCGCTCCATGTGTTCAAACGCGGGTAAAAAAGATGGTGTGAAGACACCAGCGAGCTCCGTCTCGCGCTGTTGGATGGACCGCTTCTCGTCGGCGGTCGATCCCTGAGTGGCGTCCTGTCCCGTCCCTGGTCGACCGTCGTCCACACGGCTTGCAGGTTTTGGTCTGGCGGACAGAGCCATAGTATCACTACTGCTCTGCTGGGTGGGGTCCTCACTCTTTGCGTATTTCTCCGAGGCCAAAGGACGGCCCTCATCCGCCTCGTGCCCCGTCGCAGCAGTCCCGGCCGCGGCTGATGAAGCCTCGCCTACGTCCCCCTGTGGTGAACCCGCGGATCGGCATTGCACCTTGACGTCGCGCTCAAACAACTTGTACTCCCTCTCCTTGGCGGCAACGTACTTGTGGATGGAATCGTCCAGCTGTTTGCGCTTCTGCTCGAGCACCTCGAGGTACTGGGGCGGCAGGCTGGAGGCGGCGAGGGAGCGGCGGAAGGAAGGCCGACGGGTGAGGGCGGCGTCGTCGGGGCGGGAGGGGTTGCGCTCGGTGGTGCGATCCGCGGTCTTGCCGACGACGGCCTTCGGTGACGGGGCAGACGACATGGAGCGGTGCTCTCAGAGGCACGAAGACGCATGTGAGGGGCACGTGAAGGAGGCGCGAGGGGGTTTGGAGCTGGGCTTGGCCCGGGTCCCGGGCGGTTGGTAACGCGCGTTGGCTCCGAGATCGGACGGGGGAGGGCGGGGAAGGCGAAGAGTGCGGCGGCGGCGGCGACAAACGAGGGCGGAGGAGGGTGGGGAGGAGGTGGAAGGTACCGTACGTCGCGGATGACAAGACGATGATGGCGGCGGTCCGCTCAGGCTCCGGGACGGGAGGGAGGAAGGGAGGGGGGGCTTGGTTGGACAGGCGCGCTGGCAAGGCAAGGCTCTCATTTTGCAGCTCACGCGGGCGCGGGGAGCCGCGAACAGCAGACAGGGCTGTTGCTGGCCTGAGGTGCTCCTGTCTCCCGTCGCATCTGCCACACCGCCTGACGACAGACGTCCCCGCTATGTGTACATGTACCTACTTCCAGGTTGTAGACACCTACCTGGGTACTTCTCACATGTACCCGTGCAGCGGGCAGTTGGTCTGGTCACCGAGGTCACCCACCCCCTCCTCGCCTCTCGAGCAGCTCTTTGTGCAGCGCCTTGCCTGCCATCCCAGGCTCCACCGTCGATTAGGCAAGTGACAAAGAGCGACTGCTTGGCGCTGTCGTCTGCCACAACGTGGGTGCCGCGCGCATTCAGTTGGTTCCCGCTGTCGCTTGATTTGGCTGCATCAACTCTTGGTGGCCGATCTGGTGCTTGCATCTCGCGAAAGTCCTCCTCCAACACACCTGCCGACCGTGTGCAAGCTCCCGCCATCTGGGATCAAGCATGCATCGTGGCATCGCTCGTGCGCATGGAGGAACAGTGTCTTATGTCGGCGGGCCCGAGGCGTGGAGCAGTCGTCTCGGATCTGAGTCCGTCGCGTATACGTCCCGAGTCAACAGCGTTTCGCCGTCAGGACCAATGCGGCATAGTAGGCGTAAGCACCTTATTACTACCTGACCTAGTGGAGTAGGTAGGTCCCCAAAGCAAACACTCTTACCATGTGGGAGCAAGCATTAATAGTGCTATCGCGGAAGCGGGCGCCGGGGGGTGCATTTCGAGATACCAGGTAGGTATTGAAAGTTGCCGGGTGGTGGTTCGCCACGGGCGCCTTTCGTGCCTTCTTTTCGGCAGCGACGAGGCGCTGTCGCTGTTGTTGTGCCGGAGAAGAAGGAATCAGCGAGGCAGCCACCCCTGCCGCCCGCCGATTTGCTGGTCGGAGCCGGAGCCGCCTCCGGGACCCGAGTGGGCGGGGCCGGGGGCGAAGGAAGATTCAGGAACGTCATGGGGGCCTCTGGAATATGGGAAGACCACACTCCCACACTACCACCAAGCTCCCCAAGGTACTCGACCATCCTCAAACACCACCGCCTCGAGACCGCCTACCTCGCCACATCATCATCTTTTCTTCCACCTCCTTGATCTTTTCGACTGCGTCATCCGCTTGTGTTGAACGATTGGCTCACTCACCAAATTCCAATCGGTAAATTTGACCGCAGCTGCGACTCGACCCGCACACCCGCAATAATACCTAAGCACCTACTTCACCGGTCCGTCCGCACCACACGACCCGCCGACATCATCTCTTCTGCCCATGCTGTGAGGCGCTCGCAAACACCACCATCCCGAGCATCCCCAGTTGCCACCACCCTCTTCCATCCTTCGCGCCTGAAAAGCTCGGTCAAATTCAGGTCCAGCTCCCTTCGTTGCCTCGACCGTCTTCGTCTTTTTCCCTGAAACCGACATCCTGAACCACCCGTACCGCGAGCCAATGACCCGCTGAACGCACTCTCACATTCACCCGGCGTCCGTGTCATCGAAGTCCACCCTTCGTGCCAGTTTAGCCTGACCCTCGATGAATCCTGACCCTCCGACGGCGTCGGGCGGATCCTCTGAGACCCCGGACGGCCCGCGGCGCGAACGAGCGGCCATCGCAGCACAGGCTTGTCAGACATGTCGCAACAGGTGGGCGCCATTCGAAATGAAAAAACGTTGATGAATGGTGCCATGCTGACGGAACGACAACAGGAAGAGCAAGTGCGACGAACAGAAGCCCAAATGTAACTATGACCACATACCTTCGCCCACGCCTTCGCTACTGGACTGACTCTCAATGGACAGGCGGGCTCTGCTCGCGACTCGGGGTGGAATGCTCGTACCGCGAGCCTCTGCCAACCAAGTGAGTGAGCCTTCGTCCCGACCCCGCCACCTTCAACGGTCTGACTGACGGCCCGAACAGAAAGGACAAAACCATGGTTCAGATCCTCGACTCCCTCAATCGCCTGGAAGACAAATTCGATAACTTGACCATCAACTCAGGAGCTGCTTCGGCAATATCGCAGTCTTGCCCGCATCAAAACGACAAGCGCGACTCGAGGAAATTGTCCAGCCCTGGTTCTACTTTCGACAAGGCCATGCCTCATCAAAACGAATACCGCAGTGGACTCCCAGCCGAATTGCAACAGAAATACACCCAGCTGACCGTTCCTCACAAGATTGTGCTGTGGCCGAGCATCTACATTCATCTCATCAACTCCGGTATCCAAGCTACTTCTGATTTGCAACATGTCTTAGAGAAAGGTACGCCTTGGATCATTAGGCAGGAACTCGCCAAGCATCCAGAACCATTTTCATCAGATGACGCCCTTCCTAGCTTCCCCATCGACGTAAGCCTGCGGAACCAAGGCTACTCGTCTAGCGTAGCCTTCCCAACTTTGTCGATACAACGTATTCAGGCGCAGTGCGAAGCCTACTTCGACACCTTCAACATCACCTTCCCTCTGCTGAATCGCGACAGCTTTATGAACGAGACGGTGGCGCCGTTGCTGCGCAACGGATACGCCGACGGAGACCTGAAGGCCGTGCTGGCTTTGTTAGTCTTCTCTCTCGGTCAGGTCGCCATCGAAGGCGTCGTCGAGGCCCCCATATCGCACGTCAATGGTCAGCCCAGCGGATTCCGTGGTGGCTCCGTGGACAAGCCTCCAGGGATAGCGATATTCAACGAAGCTCGACGTCGACTGGGCTTCATCGCCAACCACACGGCGCTGGAGAATGTGCAAATTCTGCTGCTGGAAGCGACGTACTACGAGGCCCACGCGCGGCATCTGGAGTTTTGGCGATCGACAACGGCTGCTTCGCTGGCGTGCCAGGTGCTCATCAAATGCAGCGCCATCGATTGGACGTCGCAGAAAGGCGACCTCGTCAAGCGCGCTTACTGGATGTGCGCGCTGAACGAGGAATTGTACCATATGGACCTGGATCTTCCCCGAACGGGGATCCATACTCTGGAAGACGACGTTCCGCTGCCATACTTCCACGAGACGACCGAAAACCAAGGGTCGACCGCGATCCCCGCCGAGGAGAGATCCCACTTCCAATATCACTTCCTCGCCATGATTGCCTTGCGGAGGTTGATAACGCGCATTAACAATACCATCCTTGAATGTGAGCAGAGCTTGCTTAAACATACCAAAGCCCGCCAAGCTAACCCTGCCAGCCACCGCCGAACTCGAAACGACCGACGAGTACGTCGGCCCCCCAGTCCCCGTCATCCGCGAACTCGCGCGCCAGCTCGACTCCTGGCGCTCCCTCCTCCCTCGCCCGCTGCAATGGTCCGACCTCGACCGCTTCGACTTCCCCGCCATGGACCCCAACTCGCGTCGCCCCAACGAACCCCTCTTCTCCTCCGACCAAGGCCAAGTCCCCATCTCGCACAAATACAACCTCGACATCGTCACGGCCCAACTCCGCACCCGCTTCTACTACGCCCGCTTCATCATGTACCGCCCCTTCGTGTACAAAGCCCTGCACTTCCCCGAGCTCCTCGTCCCCGACGACGCCAACTGCTGCGCTCTCGCCATCAAAAGCACCTGCATGTGGACCATCGCCATGGCCCCCTCCAAGAACAAAAAACGCCTCATCCCCCACCTCTTCGCCTGGACTCAGAACTTCCTCTCCATCCTCCTCATCCTCCGCATGACGACGGAAAATAAGTGTCTGCAGCGCATCTGCGACCAGCAGGTTAACCCCGAGGATATCAAGCAGACTGCTACGCTCATGCTCGATTGGGTCCGCGATGTGAAGCAGTTGGATGGGATTGCCGAGTGGAGCTGGAAGATCCTCGAGCCGCTGTACTCGCGCTAGGAGGAGGTTCGGGGCTGGCGGCTTGCCCAATCATCACCGCGCGAGAGGGAGGGTAGTGCATGCGATGTTGTGGCGAACACACTCTGTGTGCGCGGTCCCTCACGCTTCTCCGGTCTTTGCTTTTTTACCTCGTGCGGGTTTCTATTTCCTTCTTTTTCTTTTCGGCCGCTCCAAGCGTGCCCGCGGGAGCGATGAGCGTCATGTTTTGTCACGGATGGGCTGTTTGTCAAAAGGATGGTCGGAGGGAGTTGCTGCGCGAGGATACCCTTTCGGTGGAGTTTCGCGGCGTTTTTCTGCTTTTTTCTGCTCTCTTCTTTTGCTTTTGCGGGGTTTTCGGTGGCTGTCGCGGATGGGCATGGCGATGGGCGTGGGGACGGGCATGGGGATGTAGGCGTGGGGACGGGCATGGGGATGTAGGCGTGTGGGTGTGGGTGCACAGGGGCGGGGCCGCGTGGGCGCGTACGGATGCATGGATGGGTGTACAGTGGGCCGGAGCGCTGTAGCTGGTAGAGATGCTTCTTACCACCTCGCTGTTGGAGGCGTCTGTGGCCCCGTCGACTCGGTCTTTCACTCGGATATCGTCGTGGTGAGATCTTCAGTCAACGTCACAATGGGCCATCAAATCGTTGTTCATGGTAGTCTGTGGTACAAACAGAGCCTGCTGCGCTCGACTGGACATTAGTCACTAGCCACGCGCACAAAAGAAAACTGAAGAAAAGAAAAGGGGGTATCAATAGATGACCGTGTCCTCCCCGCCCTCCACGACGTGCCCGCCGTCGTCGTCCGCTGCCTCGTCTTGCGTCTCCTTCGCTCCTGCACCCGCGTCACCTACCTGCACGTCTCGGGGATGGGAGGCACTCGCGCCGTTAGCATTGCTCTCGCCGGGCGGCTGGTCAGTAGTCGTGGCGGCTGTGGCGGGCAAGGGAGTGTCCACGCCGATTTCGTCTGTGGCGGACTTAGCTCGTGCCCGGTCTTTTTCCACTGCTGCTATGTTGGTAGTCGCATCGGGGTCGTGCTGCGCTTGGGCTGGATCTGGATCCGGGGGCTGCTGGGAAATGGCGGCGTCGGCGGTCGCGGTCCCAGTGGATGCTGTGTCTGCTGTTGTCGGGTGTTGATAAGAAATTCCCATGGTAGAAGAACGAGATTGGTGGCGCGTACGAAGTGCTTGCTCGTGGTCTTGAAATTCGGGTTGCGGGCGCTGGCGCTGCGCGTGCGCCTCGACTTCTTCATCAATCAGTGCCTGGGCGTCTTTAAGCTGGTCATCAATCTGGTCTTCCTCTTCGTCAAGTAGCTCCCAGGGACGATAGAACTGCGCAGAATTAGCACTTCCTCTGCGCCCTGATTGCGCGCAAGCGGACCTACTATCCTCGGCTCCGCCCTCGTGCTCAGAAAGTTCGCCCGGTCAAGCATGTTCTGATGTCGCAACCGCATCTGCACGCCTTGCATCAGCACCATCCCCATTCCCTCAATCCAAGCGCCCCCGTCAGAACTCACCCTCTCCTCCTCCAACTTTCCCTTCGTCGCCTGCCGTCGCCCCGCAGCCTCCTCCCGCCGCATCCGCGCCTCCTCCCCCCGCGCGGCATCCTCACGTTCCAACTCCGCTTTCCGGCGCGCTTCGATCTCCTGCCGCTTCTTCGACGTGCGGTCCCCGGGCTGATTGAGGTTGCCTAGTAGCGCGCCGAAGAGCCGCTTGCTGCGACCCTTCTCGTCCGCGGCTTTAGGCGCGCGGCGCGCGGCGTCTGTGCTGGGCTCGGTTTTGATTGCTACAGGTGCTGAGGGGTGGGAGCATTTTCTGGGCGCTTCGGTTCGTGGAGACGAGGTCGTCGCGGTCGCGTCGGTGCGTGCGCGCTTGGTGTTGTGTTCTTGGGCGGGCTCCGAGGCTTCTGATTGACGACGCTTCAGGTTGGCGGGCGGCGGCGGAGATTGTTCATTGAGTGTTTCGGGCGCTGGCCCGACGCGAGGGACTGCTTGGATTACTTCACTGGTTGTTGCGTCGGACATGGCGGCGTTGCGTGAATTGTTGGGGGTTCCTGATGTACAAGAAGCACTCCAACGCGGAGCTTGGACGAGACGGGAAGTTCAAGGTTGGAGCTCCGGTCCGAGGAAGCGTCCGCCAAGTGATGGAATCTGACACGTGACTGTCGCGGCTCGACAAATACGGCCAACCATGGGCAAACCTCTGTCGGCCGTAGAGGTATAGTTGGCCGGGATTTTCGGGATACGACTTTGACCGTCATATTCATCTCCAATTGTTCATTCGAAAGTAATCACTAGCGTGCGTTATTCGACCTCTCCCTCCCACGTGTTGCGGCGAGCTCGGGGGTGTCAATCGCCAGGCTGCTAATCGGAGCGGGCCGAGATCGACATGCAAGTGTCGTGCATTCGCGATCTGAATGCGAAAGCTTGCAAGGACTGCAAGTCCACGCCACCACACAACGCCCTACATCCACCCGTTTGAGCACTCGCACACCCTCGAAAAATACGAAGACATCTACACGACGCCTCGTTTGGATGCATCCCCGATAGCGCCTCCATTCGCTACGATGGCGCAGCAATGTTCACCAAGCCGCGCCCTGTCCCCTCGAGTGCCGCTCTCGTCGTCCTACGCCAGCTTGCATATATTTCTTCAGGCACGGCCGTCGGCGGTGCGGCCCTGTGCGCCGAGGAGAGAAGAAGACGGACGAAGGTGCTCCAACGGGTGGCGGACAATGCGAAAAGGTTGAGAGAGAGCCCGCGCTATGCGCACACTGCTGCGGTGGCTCGAGCGGATGACGCAGGCGAATGGGAGCGAATGTTCGGGCAAAGGGGTGAGGATGCAACCCAGGACGAGAATCAGCACGCTGTCAGGGGCCCTGAATTGCCTTCCATCGTGGAGGGCGACTATCAGGGTTCGCAAGCCAGCAAAGATGCGCCCGCAGGAGGCGCGCAGGGCCAATATCAGGAATGGGACGTCCTGGCTGCGGCAAAAGATGACGAGGAATCCTTTGCCCAGATGCACCGCATTAGTCCTCGAGGGCTGGACCCGGTTACCGGACCACGGGTTGGATGGTATCCGAAGTCGATTTGGGGGCTATCTAGTCAAGATCGCACTGGGAGAGGCAGGTCGACGAAGAGACGTGAAGCAAGACAGTTGCGATCCGGGAAGATGTCCTCTCCCATCGATCGGCGAAATACACGGCGAGATTCGATGTCGGTCCACGCTCTCGGCCAGCTCTTCCGTGACATGGAGATAGACGCTGCCTCCGAGTTGGAGATTGAGTGTGCCAGAATCTCGTCACAAGGACGGCATGAGCGCGCATACGAACTACTCTCGTCGTTTATGCAGGATGTTCTCTCACCAACCAAGCGTCACTTGGGCCGCCTGAAAGATTACATGCTCGACAGAGCCTTGGCAAATGGCGATCTCACGAGTTTCGTCCGCATGCTTTTGACGGACCTTAACGTTCGGGATCCTGAGGCGTTTCGAACCCAGGTGAACAGAGTGATTTGGGCGTGTGTCGAGCGCAATAACTACGGTCTGCTCGTGGAAGCTATTTTCCAACAGACCAGTTGGAAAAAATTCCAGAAGATGGTGGCCGCGGCGACCATTGAGAACGCTGAAGCGCTTCTCAAAGCGGGGAGTCTCGAAAACCCGCCCAATTCTGCACGCGTGGACCTCATCTGCGATCGGCTTAAATCTCGAGACAACGACATCACACCCCTGCTGCGCTCGATTGAGCTCACTTACGGAGTAACGCGCAATTTTGCACTGGTCGCTCCACGCCTGTCAAGACTAGCTCAGGAAATCCAAGTCACTGGTAGCCGGCAAGCTCACAAGCAACTCCAGCAACTGACATTTGAGATACACCTTGACGCAGGAAAAATGGACCTTGCAATTGCTATCCTGGAAGACCTGCGGGGCTCAAACGATATCAATGAGCAAGAAATCATGAACTCAGCCTCGATTGTGGCAAGAAAACGCGAATGGGCTTCTCTGGACGGGCTTCTGCGTATCGCAAAGGAAGCGAGGGACCCCGAGGTGCCTTATGATTACTTGGCAAGAAGATCGTTCTCCGACGTTGTCAGAAGCTTCTCCGAGCATCATGACCACGTGGAGACCTGGAGTTTCGTCGCCAATGCACTCGACGATTTAGCCATCCATCCCACCGACGCCATGATCATGAGCGTTCTCCACTGCTTTGTTGAGCACGAAAGTTATTATCTCATCCCCAAATGGCTTCAGTCGATGAGTGCCCGCGGTGTGCATTTCAGATTTAACAAGTTCAACGCAGCTCAGCTTTTGAAGCGGTACTATCGTACTCATCGGCCCCCTCACGCTCTTATAATGTGGCTTTGTCGTAAACTGGCGGCCATAGGCCGTTCGATACGAAGCAGGGATGTCTACCGCCTGGTCGTGGAGTCCATTGGATACGACTTGCGGCGCTCTCCTCAAGGGAAGCAGTGGAACGTTGAGGTCATGAAAGCTCGTTATGAGCGCGTGGAAAGGGCGGGGCCTACGAGCCGCTTTGTTCCTTCCCCTGGCTATCATCACGACTCGAGGGTGTTCTTCGAGCATCCGAACGCGAAGCCACTGGCTCTTCAGCCACCTCAGACAGCTTTCAAAGAACCGCACGCTTTGCCCGACCTGCTGCAAGAGCATCAAGAGCAAGGTGAAAGTGGGGAACAGTCATCGGCTGCAGGCCAAAACTTCGGAACGCTTTGGTCAGAGGGCTTCGGAGCAGAGCGCGCCAACAACGAAATATGTCAAGAGCCTACTCCGCGCTTGTCGTATAGCGCCGCTCAAGCTCACTCCGGCGTGAGTCCTCAGCCTGACGGATACACTCCGCAGCCATACGACGCCCAAGCGCCTGCACAACATCTGCGTGCCGCAGTACCCTCTGGCGGTTCTGCGCCCGGGGGAGCGCCTCTCAGTCCACTCATTGGGCATCTCAGTGAGACACGGCCGATGCAGACGGACGCGACTGATACAGAGCTATACCATGCCCATGACGAGGCAACCAGTCAGCCTGAATCGTCTCACGCGGAGCTGAGCCAGACGGGACCTGGAATACACGTTTTGCAGCCGTCACTTGAGACAGCGGCACCGCAGTCGGAGCACCATGATGTAGGATGCAAAGAAGCTGTCTTAGAGCCGTTTCTCGAGACGGCAAAAGCACAGCCAGAGTTCATCATCACAGAGACAAATCAAGCAGGCGTCGAGCCGCTCAGGTCGTCGACGACGCCTGATCAGCCGACGATGTCAGAACCAGGCCTCGAGCAACGTCCCACTGGCTTTTTCCTCAATGATTCAGGCGCCCTTGAAGAACCTGATGTTGGGGACTTCGGCTTCTTGAGTAACTTGAGCAAAGAGCCTCATTTCGTCCCTCATTTCGTCGGCTACGAGCATTCAGACTCGGTGACGGCGTCTTCGCAGCCGGATCCCCGTGGCCGAGACGCACAAAGCAGAGACGTACGTCTAACATTACCTGATGCGACGTCTGTAACCCGAACTGAAAGGCAGGCGTTCCCGCCCGTTGATGAAACGGAAAGTTCTGAAGATTTGCACTTGCCAGAAGATGACCTAGGGTTTGGCGACCTCAGAGAACGGTACGATGAGCATGAAATTGCAGACTCCGAGATCACGCCCGGTGCCGCCAACTCCGGCCTGCCCGACCACGCAGTGTCGCGCATGCTCATTGAAATGTCGCTCGGGAATTATGAGCAAGTGTTAACGCTGTACTTGGAGTCGTGCTCCTCTGCAGGCCTGCCCGCATCGCCCACGGCACTGGAAATTGTTATTGAAGCGAGTATACGCTTCCACAAGGGTGACACTAGCCATGCTCGGGACGTTTTGGCTGATGCTCAAAACGCTGGCATGAACGTCGCCTGCGCAGTGGGCCCATTGATCATACAGGACATTCGAAACCAGGGCAGAAGAACGCGGTTCGCCAGCAGCATGCTTCGACGCAGTGTCATCGACTACTACCGCATGAATGATGAGAACGGCTTGCCGGTCAAGCACACTGTCGGCACGACAGCCGCCGACGTTTTGATACGCAACAGTTGCTCGCTTTTTGGCCTCCAATTGCTGAGGGCGATCCACCGTTCGCAATGGGCCGTCGAACAGCCCTTCAGCATTGTTGCGATGACGGTATTTCTCAAAGCATTTATCTCGCTGCGTCATGTGAAAGGCATCCACTGGGTCGTCCGCACGGTAATTGGGCACGACTTGCGCATCGACATTCGGTTTTTGAGAATCCTAAGGCTGGCGCGCACCTGGAATCCCCGCCAACTCCGCCATTTTAGCCTCGTCTTCGAACGTGAGCCACCTGATAGTCCTGACCGTATACAGGCCCAACAGGAGCTTCTGGAATCGCTGATTGCCGAGTGCGAAACTCGCGAAGAGCAGCAATTTAAAGATGTGAAAACGAGGGGCTACAGGCTCGTATACGCCATTAATAAAGCCGCACGGGAGCATCGTGAGAGGCGGATGATGAACCACACGTTGCACGACGACGTCAGTATGTCCTTCTGGAGGAGCCTCAAAGGTCGAACGGGGGGTATTTCTCGGGCACAGCCTTGGTCGGTGCAGCGCAGCTTCAGGTACTACCACCCAAACGACAAGTACAAGCCAATCTTCCGTGTGGTCACGGCACCGCATCTGTCGTGGAAACCACGCTTCAGCAAGCACCTCCCGCTCCCCAGCGAGCTCATCCCGGAGAAAGACTCCGAGCTCAAAGATCAGGAGGTCGAGAGAGGCGCGCGCAGCCCGGAAGAGCTACGCCTCAGCAAGCATGACTTGGATGACGATGTCAAACCCAAACATCCGGATGTTCAGATGGACGTGCGCTCCTCACGGGCCAGCTATAAAGCGCATGACGGGCCGCCTTTGCATTCTGCCCGTCTGCCTCAGGCGGCTACTTTTGATTTCCAGCGCAAGGACCCACAGGTCAAGCACAAGGACAACGAAGCGAAGCATCAACATGTTTCGGTCAAGCGCCAGGACTCGCATGTCAAGAGCCTGGGAGACGAGGTCAAGCAGAAAAACCTCCGCTTTACGCGCAAGACCTTCTCCGTCAAACGTATAGACAGCGGAGTTAAGCGTGACGTTGCTGGAGTTCAGATGGTCGCACGTACCCACCACACAATCAAGAGACTCATGCTGGGCGGAACCCGTAGCACTTATCGCAAACGGCGACTCGAGAAAACACGCAGCCCAAGCAAACGCTTGCAACTCGAGGCCAAAGCTCATTGCACGCAGAGTGCGCAACCACAGCACCAGGATGGTGTCGCGCTCCTGCTCAAGCCCGAGAAACCAGGCCAGACTGTGCAACCACAGTATCTGCCGCAGCGGGATATTCACGAAGATGGCGAGACCAAACCAGTCCCCCAGGCGGACCGGACCGAACTACCGCTACCAGGGCCGGTGACCTCAAAGGCACGCAAGGATACCGAGGTGAAACTAGTCTCCCAGGCCAAACGGACTTCAGTCCCGCTGCCGCGGCGGGTGGCCTCGAAGGCACGCAAGGATGCCGAGAGTCAGGCGATTCCCTGTACCTCACCACATGCTCGTCGAGCTCGTGCCAAGCGGGCCGTCCAATCAGCGCAGCGGGTAGCCTACATCAAAAGCGAGGCCAATTCGACAGCGGCTCTCTCGCAGCGCAGTCACGAATCTCGTGACGAGCGGATGGAAACACCGCTCTTCCCGCCATTCGCCACCTACACGGAAGCTGATGTTGATTCGCTCGGACATGGTTCAGGATACAGTCGCAGAACTCGCGATGAGCAGGAAGCACAGGAAGTGACGCCGAGGAGAGTCTTCAAGAAACTGCAGGTGACCTACAAGCGAACTGAGGCCAACCCAATCGCGCACACCTCATGGCACAGCCAGAGACACAGCCAGAGGGAACATGACCAGTCGGTCATGCGACTGGCGCCGCAAGACACGCACACAAAAAGATTGTCATCGGGCGGCGAGAGACTGTCTCCAAGGTCGCCATCGAGTCTGGCAAGGCCGGTCTCGAGGTCACCACCGGACCGCGTCTTGGAACGAAAGAGAAAGGATGCCAGTCGCGAAGAGCAAGGAGTTGGGATTCAGGTGCGAGGCGTGCCAGACAGCAAGGTTGGCGCTAGCTTTCGACGTTCGTTCTCGAGCTCGCAGGCAGGGACCGGTTGGGGTCTGGTGAGAATAAGTGAAACCTGCTGGACGTTAAAATCAGAAGGAAGTTCGCGGCCAAGACAATCGGATGAACTCGACATTTGCGGTGTTTAAGTGGACTTTCCGAGCACGATCGTCATGGATAAGAAAGTGCAGTGGTGGCGTTTTGAATATACCATGTGCAATAGCCAGCGTGTATTTTATTTGGTTTGGCCGATTTTCACAGATGTTACCTTAAGGTACCTAGAGGTACTTTCGAGACTGGCACAGTAGATACTTTGCTACAGGCACGTAACATGGCGTCGTTTTCCTCCAGGTCTAATGTGTGCTACGTACGCGACATGCGAATGAGGCTGCGGTACACTCACATTCTGGCTTCATGCATTTCTTCATTTCGATGAGAGAGCATCGATCATCTATGCGCAACGCTTCGTCAATCTCCCTCATCAGCGGCATTCCACATGTCGGAATAAGCCCCCTCTGCTCGCCGAAGCCGTCTTCAGCGCATCGTCCAGGCGAATCCGCTAGTCGTCGTCGTCCCAGTTGGGGTTGGGCCCAGGGGGCTTCGGTCCACCCGCCTGCCTCGCCACGATGATCTGATCAACGCTCAGCACCGTCCTCGCGGCCTCCGTTGCCAGCTTCACCGCCCACGTCTTCGTCACCATCAGATCCAGGATGCCCTCATCCTCCGCATCGAGGGTTCCGCTGCCGTCCGAGTTCTCAATGTCCACGCCGATACACGGGATGCCCTCATCTTCGGAAGATTCCTCGTCCTTCTTTGCGCCGCTGGGGGCGGAAGCGTGTGCAGTGTACAGTTTGGCGAGGACCTCGGTTGCGTCGAGCCCTGCTGACTCGGCGAGTGTGCGAGGAATCACCTCGAACGCCTCGGCGTATTTGCGGATAGCGTATTGCGCAAGCCCAGCAGTGCGGTCCCCCATGGCGGTCAAGCGCTCCACGAGCTGCATCTCCGCTGCGCCGGCGCCAGGAACTAGACGGGCGTCGCGGGTGATGGCCTTGACGACGTTGACGCCGTCGTCGATGGCGCGCTCGACGTCGTCCAAGTGGTTCACTGTTGCGCCACGCAGCACGATAGTGGCTGTGCGGGTTTGCTCATTCTCCTGCCTAAAGACTGTCACGCGGTCCCCGCCAATCTCCATGGTCTCGACCACATCGATGTTGCCCATTTCGTCCGGCATAGGTGCGCCCAGTCTCGCAAGGGGGGTGGCGCCGACAACGCGGCAAACCCGCCTCAGTTCGAATTTTGACAGAATTTTGATGACAAGGATGCCTGCGCGGTTCAGGTAGTGCATCGCGAGCTCGCCAATGGTGCTGCCAGCAATGACGACTCGCAGACCCGAGTCGTACAGCTCCTTGACTGCAGCCTCCATCTGTGCCTCCTCGCCTTTGCTGAAGTCGTACAGCTCCTTGCTGTTCTTCAGCAGCACCGTACCCTTGGTTTCAGTTTGCGAGATGTCGATCGGACAGCTGTACACCCCGACCTTCGCCTTCGAAGCCTTTTTCACGGTGCCATCCGGCTCTCTACCAAACACCATCCCCTTCACCACCTTGCTCTGCTCCAGGCTGCCACCCATGATCTTGACCACCCGCACATTGTCGACGTTGAAATTGTACGGGTTGCTTGGCAACACGGCCAGCACGGCCTCTGCCACCATCTTCGCCAGGATGTCTTCGTTCCCGCTCTGCTTAGCCGCGACCACCGTTTTGATAGCTTTCGCCAGCTCCGTGGGGTCCCAAATGTTTTCGACGCTGTCGATCTCCAGATCCTCGATGACCTTGATCGCCTCCTTGCCAGCCCTCTCGTAGCCCTGCACAATTTCGCTCGTCTTCAGCCCCATCCGCAACAGCTCCTCCGCTTTCTTCAACAATTCGCCAGCGAAAATCATAATCATGTTTGTCGCGTCGCCCATCTCTGCCTCCTGCTGCTGAGAAGCCATAACCAGCAACTTGGCGGCCGGGTGGACGACTTCGAGTTCGCGGAGAATAGTGGCAGCGTCGTTTGTGAGGATCATCTTCTGAAGGTGGTTGATGACCAGCTTGTTGCGTCCGTAGGGCCCCAAAGAGGTCTTGACGGTGTCAGCGATCGTTCTGCAGGCTTCGATATTGCGGATGACGGCGCCATCTTCGGCGTCGTAGCTGCGGTCGTGTTAGCACGGTATTCATTCGGAGTTGATTGCGAGCCGGTGAAGTTGTACTTCTGGTAGCCGGGCTTGAAAAGCCCGCTGTTGGGCGCTTGCGGTATTGAGAGCGACATATTGGGTTTCGTCGTCGCCTCGAGTTTTTGCTGGGGGCCAGGACTGCGTGTAGGGTGACGAGTGACGAGTGACGTGGAGTCGTGTTCTTCAATCTGTTTCCCACCGCACGTGCAGTTGAACCGAGCGCGAGATTTTTCCACAGACGCGTTTGCCAAGACTGGGGAAGCCAACCTCACGTCACCATCAACCTAGGCACTTTATGCTCCGATCAAGTCTAATATCACAGGACAAGAGGACCAAAGCGACGGACTCTGGATTCTTTGAGCCCGAGCATCCTTGAACTGAAAATGAAACGAAGTGCGGTGGATGCCTACATTACGAAGCATGAGCAATTGTGCGCCAGATCAATGCATCTTTACCATAACTCATGATCGAGGAGAATGAGCATCCGACATCACCAGCCGGTACATTGAAATGGATAAGAATGTTGTTTCGAGAAGAGCCTTGCTCGGAAAACTTCGCTCGAAAGATCAGTGCTTTCGTGTTCTGCGCATCATCCCTGTGCTACAATGTTTCCTTGTTGGTGTGAGTGCCTGCTTTGCACGTCAGTCTTCAAACTGCTGCGCTCTCTGTGCGCGCAAAGTAGTCCAACATGTACAGAAATTCCTCGGTCGTCCAATCATCCATCAAAGTCATGGGTGTGTCAGAAGGTGAAATTGTGTGCGGTTGCAAACGTTCCACAATCGAGGGTGTGCAAAGGGGCCCCAATACGACAGTCGATGGGGTATGGGTGACCAAGTTTCAGATCAATCCCACCCGTGCTTGGAGATAGTGCCACTCGTCATTAAGACCATCGGCACTAGCTATGTTCGTGCGCTCGAAGGCGCCTTCAGAGCCGAATCTGAACTGCAACACGCGCTCCACGCAGATGCGTGGCTACGAAGCCATCTGCCAGGAACAACGCAAAGAAACCGAAGCTGAAGCGACAGATCCATCCAATGAGCTACGAGAGAATCCCAATCCGTACTGGCCAAAGGAGCATTGAGGATGCCCCCAATTCGCATAATCCAAATGAAAGAACCCTTTGGTATTTTCGAGGCGTTTCCGAGGGGTATCAATAAAGCAAATCCGTGAACGCCAGAGGTCAAGTCCATCAAAGGTTCGCCGGCGCCCGTAGAAATAGGACGACAAAATTCGAAGCTTGTTCAGGAGCCAGCCATGCTTGCTTTTCGCGAGGCTGGCGCAGGCGCCATCATACTTCGCGCACCCGGGGCAACGCTAGCCTTCCTCGCGTGCACAGTCCCCTGCTCGTCCACTACAGGCGCAGGTGGAGCGCCGAAGAACCCGCTGCCGCCACCCCCATTTCCGAATAGTCCACCTCCACCTCGGCCACCAAGCGTCGACTGGAGCATGCCCCTGATGCGATTGTGTTGATACCTGCTTCTGAGCGGGACCGGAGTCGGCTGGTATAGCGGCTGACCTCCCCATGATCGTGCAATAGCAGAGATGACCGCGTCTTTCTCCTCTTCGCTGTCCACGGGCCCCGAGGGAAGATTCTCGTCGTCCGGATTAGGTGCATTGGCATCGAACTGTGCCTTCTGAAGCCTCGCCTGATTCTTGCGCTGGTACTCCATGAGAAGCTTGTCGTATTTGGCACTTCTCCCAGGAACTGCCCTTTTCGCACCCATGGAGTGACTCTTGCACGTCAAGCTGCGAGCACACTGCCCTCCGTTTGCAAGCTCAACACCGCATTGCCTTTCCACGTCCACAGGCGCTTTGGGCTTTGGTTGCTTAGCCTTGCTCTCGTCTTTCTTCTTCTTCTTCTTCGCCGGGGCCCCGTCATCTCCTTCTTCTCCTGTCTTGCGTTTTTTGCTGGCACCTAGTCCACCACCTTTGTTCGCCGTAGTCTTCTTCGATCCCCCATCTTCGTCTTCTTCCTCACTCTCGCCTCCTCTCTCTTTCCGCGCCGCAGCGTCTCGAGCGTCCTTGGCCTCCTTCTTCTTCCGCTGCTTCTCTTGCTTTTTGTTGAGGCAGCCCTCGATATGCTTGGGCATGGCATATTTGTTCACGGCTCGCTTGCAGTGGCTGCATTTTAGGATCTCAGGTTTGTCCTGCATGGGACGCGAGGTCGGGAAGGCTTTGGCGACCGACGATGGGACCTTGTTGATCGCCACGGAGGAGGGAGTGCTCGTCTTGTTGTCTACACAGAGCAGCGTTCAGCGCCATGTTCCATAGGTGATGCCACGACGGCTATACGCACCTCCAGGCACCTCTGGATCCCAGAAACCAGGCTTCTTGGCCTGGGGAAGGTCTTTCTTGATGTGGTCTTTCACTTTCGGGTCCACGTCTCCCTTCAGATCGTCGAAAAGTCCACCAAGCGAGATGGCGCCGCTGGCTTTGCCCTTTGTTGGGGCTGCAGGAGCTGTGCGCATGGTGTCAATGGAGGATTGGGATGGGAAGGAATGCAAAGCAGGAATGACGGAGGAGACGCTGCAGCTGTTACCTACTCTTGCGACTCATCGTCCCGTTGGGCGCCATCTTGGGCTTCGAGGAATGTGCGAGTGTGAGACGATGGCCTGCGTGGGATGTGTGGACGGACGTCAGTCGCGCTCCCTGGACGAGGGTGGGTGTGAGCTGCGCCGAGCGGAGATAAGGTTGTATCTCCGATGAAATCACGTGAACGTCGACGCAAGGACTGTAGCAGTCACGTGCCGCTTCCAGAGATGAAATGGAAAATCGTTCGTTTGAAAGATTGATACAGTAGGTGATCACGTAAGTCTGCTTTATTTACACACTGGCTCCGTTTCCCCCGGACTTCTTCTTTTCCTGTTCCATCAGGTTGTCCACAACCTGAAATATCCCAGTGACCAGCTCCAATGTTCCCTCTTCGACCGTGCCACCGAAGCGTTGTTGAATCTTGTCAGGATGCCAACGCACTCGCTCTGCCTTGAGAGCTTGTAACACCGGGCGGCCATCTTCCGCAGGTGCGTTGCGCATAAATTCTTCTACATTAGCCTTGAGCACGGGCTTCGGGGCAAGGACTGGCCATGGAATGCGCTTCGATGGGTCGACGGTCTGCTCTTGGTCGACGCGCTCTGCCAAGAGCTCATGCTTGAGCTTGTCCCAGGCTTCAGCGTATCGCAGCCAAGCAGCGGCATATTCTTGTCTCACCCTCTGCGATGGCGGTGGTGCTTGATTGCCATGGCCTGTGAACTTGTACTCGCGAGTCTCATCTTCAGGATCGTCATCAGCCCTCCATCCCTGGGCTTTTTCCCAAGCTGCCCTCTGTTTCCGCCTCACGAACTCTTCTCGTTTTCGCGTATTTTGCTCCTCATCTTCTCTCTTCTTGCGCTCGCTCCGCTCACGCTCGGTCACCTCCTCGGGATGTTTGCGCTCCCACATCCTCTTCTGGACATATGCAACGTACTCGTTCTCATCCATTTGCTCCAGCTGGCCCTTCTCGGTCTTAACCGAGGGACGCTCGTAGACGTGAATCGGCTGGCTATAGACGCTCTCCCAATACGCCGCGCCTTCGTCATCAGCAAGGGCATCAAAAAGCGAGTCGCGGAACGCATCTTGAGGAGTTGCCTCAGACTTGAGGGGATCAACTGGCTCGCGCGGGAAAGGGTGAGCTGTTTCTTCTTCGGCGTGATCAGCTGATGCCCCGCGCTTGGTCTTTTTGCGATGTCTACGCTGGCCATCTGCGCGGCCACTGCGCCTTTTGCGAGGATCCTTCGTGCCAGATTTGAAGCGGAATTTCGTAGGTCGGGGAGAGCGGTCGCGGGAATGACTTCTGGGAGAGCGCTTGCCATGGCGCAACGTTTGTCTCAGGTCATTTTTGAACGCGTTATGCTGGTCGATCTCGGTTTGTAAACCAGCCAGGATAGCATCGTGGTCGAGATCCTCGTTTTGACTGCGCAGGCTTTCTTTTACTCGGAGTTGCGATTCCCCGATCGACGGCATTTTGAAGATATTGGCACTGGCGACGTGAGACGTTCAGCTTGTGCAGGATCCTCGCGGTACTATGAATCATGGACAAGAGTGAAGTGTGGCGTCAGTGTCGACGCCGACAAATGCGCACCCTCGGCAAAGTTTCCCTCTGGTCGGCAGGCCAAATGCGGCAGGAGCTGTTGTGAGGGAGGCTGCCAAGTCCCTGGAAGGCACGTGATCATCCAGCCGTATATATAGGCCCACTTTCTGTAGAATTCAGTATTCATGCACTTTCGTCCCAACCTTGATTACAACAGGAGCTACGTCAGATGAGGTGCTAGAAGCTCCCGTTCCTGTCACCTTACCTCACCCCGGGTCCAACAGAGTGGAGCAGCGCAACTCAAGGCCCATGCTCCACCACCACCTCACGCATGCCGCTGAAGTATAGAATCTACTCTAAACTTGCCTGGCGTACTTGCGAGTTCAAAGCCTGGCTCCTCTCAGTCACACAAGACCCAAACCTGCACGCATTACGCGAAGCAAATAGCGAAAAATGACCAAGTTGTTAGTGATTGGTGCCACAGGCTACATTGGGGGCGACGCCCTCCATGCCATCAGCGACAGTCACCCGAACTACGACATTACATGTTTGGTGCGCAACAGCGACAAGGGCGCGCAGATTGCAAAAGCCTATCCGAGGATCAGGCTTGTCTACGGCGACCTCGACTCTGAAGGGTTGCTTGAGGAAGCTGCGAAGGAAGCCGATGTCGTTTGCAGTAGGCGCTTCCATCAGACATCACATCACATAGTACTAAGTGTGATTAACACGTCTCTCTAGACTTCGCGAATGCCGACCACGAGGGAGCTGCTCGTGCCATTGCCAAGGGTCTTGTCGCTCACCCGCCAGCCAGTCCGGCTTTCTACATCCACACTTCCGGGACTGGTATCCTCATGCATGCAGATCTCAGAGCCGGTACCTACGGCGAGAAGAATGCCAAGGTCTACAACGATCTAGAAGGTGTGAACGAATTGACTTCACTCCCGGCTGATGCACCCCATCGCAATGTCGACAAGGTTGTTCTCGCCGTTGGTACGGAACATTCTGATCGTGTTCGGACCGCGATCGTGTGTCCGCCCGCAATTTACGGCCAGGGCCGCGGACCGGAGAAGCAGCGCTCGCACCAGCTACCAGATCTGGCTGCGTGGACGCTCAAGAAGGGACACGGTCTGCAGGTAGGGGCTGGCAAAGCGCACTGGCACAGCGTGCACGTGCACGACTTGTCGGAGCTGTTTCTGAAGCTGGTGGAGAACGCTGCCGCCGGGGGGTCGCTGGCGGAGTGGCCTGGAAAGCCGGCGGTGTGGGGCGCCGAGGGCTACTACTTGTGTGAGAATGGTGATTTCGTTTGGGGTGAGCTGGCGGCAGTCGTAGCGAAGGAGGCCAAGGAGAGAGGGCACACGGGATCAGACGAGGTCGAGAGCATTTCGGCGGAAGAAGCCAGCAATTTGAGCGGCTTCGGAGGCCCATTATGGGGGGCTAACAGTCGCGGCCAGGCGAAGCGGGCCAGAGAAGCGCTAGGCTGGGTACCGAAGAAACACAGCATCGAGGATGAGGTCAAGCCTTCAATGGATGTGGAGGTGGCGAGGCTGGGACTGAAGAAGTAAGGTAAGGCTGAAGGGAGTGGAAGTGCATGTGACGGACGGTCGAACAGACAAAAACGACGTGACTTCCTTCGTATGAGGCCCTCTATTATTTCTTATAACGTGACTCGCTATAACCATCAGCACTGGAAGGCAGTTCCGGCTTTCTTGACCATGTTCTTGCCACCTCCAGCGAAGCCCGTGCCGTCACTGCTCACTTCCACTAGACCTCTCTCGCCTCTGCCTTCTATTTCTTTCTTTCCGTCGCCGACATCTTCTTTCTTCCGATTGAACTTCCGTCCCGGCGTGCAGTCCTCAGAGCAGACGTAACAACGGACAGTGTCATCGTGCTCTGGGTCATGCGCCGACTTCTCCGCGGGTCGCTGGAACTTGTCGCTGCAAGGGCTGCAAGTTACGTGGCCACAGGGCTTGGCGACTACCGCCTTGGTGGAGTTTGTAAGAGCCTTGTTACAGCTCGGGCATGTTCGCGTCGGAGCAGCGGACTCGTCAGATCCCCTGTCTTCTGTGAACTTTACACTGACCAATGTCTTGAGTGAGAAATCATGCGGCTGATCTTCTTCGGCGGCCGGGCATGTTGGCTGGGGCTTGATGGCCTTGACGTCTGCTTTCTGATTGTCGGGAATTTTCCCTGGAACCCAAAATGCCGGCAAATCACCTTTCGTGCCGTTTCGGTCCGAAGCCTGGCGCTTGCTGTATTGCCCACCTTCGTTTGCTAACCGCACCAGCTCGTCCTCTTCCACGTCGAACTTCCTTTTTGCGCCTTTGGTCCCGGCTTCAACCTCTTGCTCCACGGTGACCTTGCCATCTTTCCTCCCAACGATCTTCTCTCCAGCCTTGCCACCCGAACGCATGCTCAGCCCCGCTTGCGCTCGCTCGAAATCATCCACTGACCGTAGTTGAGCTTCAGCATCCTCGAGCTCCTTCTCCTGATTGTCCTCAGCTTTGCGCCGCTCAGCATCTTTCTTGAGGCGCTTTAATTCCTTGTTCTGGGCGAGCAAGTTGCTGATGGCGCATTCACGACAGAAGAGGTGGCCATGACTGGGACATGAGACAGGATCTCGACCCGGAAGGAGGCACAGTTGGCAGCTTCCGAAAGGCAGAAAGCTGTCGCGCGTCAGGCGTGTGGATCGTGAGCCCCAAGTAGACTTGAGTTCGTCGCGCTCGTGGGCCGTAAAGAAGGCGAGGGAAGTATTCCTTTTGCCTGAAACGTCAGTCCATATCTGTGATTGCAGGGTCGTCGTCGAAATGGGCTTACTATGAGACATGCTGAAGCTTGCAATCTCGAGAACGTGATGTCAAGTGCCCGGCCTTCGCGCCGTTGTTGCCCGGGGTGGCAGTGATTTGTGGCCCGTGCGTTATCGAACTTTTCGAGCTCGACTTTCACATGCACGCGAATCGCATCCTTTGAAACTGGAGAGTGAATTTGTAACACTTGCCTCTCGATCTGAATGCTTCAACGTTTTCCCGCCAACCCGCAGAAATTGCTGAATTCCACGCACGTCTCCTCAATCTTCTTGCGCAGCTTCAATGTCACTGGATTCCCAGCACGCTTCTCCCACACCATGCCCGATTCCGACCCTGTACCAGTTCCGCTGAGCACCCATCCCGCGTCGCAACAGCTAGTGGACCACGATGACCAAATCTACACTACCGTTCGCGAGGGTCGTGCTTACATCCTCGTCCCGCCCACCGCACGTACATCCGTCGACCCTAAGTCCAAGTCGAAGGATGGTTCTGGCGAGGGCGCCACTTCAGCACAAAACGTCTTCTACAATCCGATCCAGCAGTTCAATCGCGACTTGAGCGTGCTAGCTATCAAAGCGTATGGGGAAGATGCTTGCGAGCGGAAGAAAATCAACTTTGAGGGGAGGAGGGGAAAGAGAGAGGGAAAGAAGGAAAGGAAGGCAGAGAGGACGAAAAGGAAGAGGGGCTCGGAGGAGCAGGGACAAGTGGAGGAGCAGAGGTCAGAGAAGGTCAGAAAAGGGGTGGTTGCAGATATTGAAGCGAGCGGGGTGATTGGCACGGGGGCTGGTGTTGGGCGGGAGACTGAACAGGATGCCGATGAAGAACGCCACGAGTCCGCTCACGCTGTTTCTGAGCAGGCAACAACCGTCAACCCTGAGCAGACAGATACGGAGATTCAGGAGAACGAAGTCCCTGGTGCAGTACCTCAGGCCGATGGCGCGGAGACGGCCGCAACGAATGAGACCACTACCCAAGATGTCAGCCGACAAGGACCGGATCTCGATCAAGTCGCCAAACCAAAGAACACACAGCAGCCTTGGAGAGCAAGGTTTCGAATCCTCGACGCTCTTTCGGCCACAGGGTTGCGAGCGCTACGCTACGCCAGCGAAATTCCCTTCGTCACCTCAGTGGTCGCGAACGACCGAGATCGAAATGCCGTGAAAAGCATTGGCATGAACGCTGAGCACAATCGGCTCTCTTCCTCCATCACAGCAGCTGCTGGCGATGCCATTGGTCACATGTACAGAGTCGCATTTCCTTCCCCCAACTCTCACGGACCTCACCACATCAGCGGAAAATACGACGTGATCGACTTGGATCCCTATGGCACAGCAGCACCGTTCATAGACTCCGCTCTTCAAGCCCTTGAGGACGGTGGCATGCTTTGCGTGACCTGCACCGACTCCGGAGTATTTGCCTCTTGTGGATACTCCGAGAAGACATTCGCACTATACGGTGGCATGCCTGTCAAGGGCATCCACTGCCACGAAGGTGGCCTTCGTTTGATCCTTAACTCCATTGCTACCAGTGCCAGCAAGTATGGGCTTGCCATTGAGCCACTCCTCTCACTGAGTATCGATTTCTACGCTCGGCTTTTCATCCGTGTACGGAAAAGCCCAAATGATGTCAAGTTCCTCGCTGGTAAGACCATGCTGGCCTACGAATGTGATCATGGGTGCGGCGCTTGGACACTGCAATCTCTGGGTCGGCACCAGCTTCACAAGGACAGCAACGTCAATTGGAAGTACACTATTGGGCTTGCGCCGACGGTTGACAGCCAATGCGACCACTGCAGCAGCAAAATGCACCTCTCTGGCCCCATGTGGGGCGGTCCTCTTCACAACGCTGCGTTCATTGAGAAAGTCCTTGAGGACCTCGAGGACGCGGACGCTGAGGTCTATTCAACAAAAAAGCGCGTGGAAGGCATGCTCACGACCGCTCTCGACGAGCTCTCTGTGTTGCCCAAGGACAGCCACACACCTGAATTGACCGAGGGCAAAAATGGCAAAGCGACTGAACTCATACCAATGATTCCGCCTCAGACCATCGACCGGCACCCCTTCTTTTTCATCCCTTCTGCACTTTGCAAGGTCATCAAGGCACAAGCGCCGGCGGAGAGTCTGCTCCGGGGTGCGATTAGGCACGCAGGATACGTTGCGACCAGAAGTCATTGCCGCGCGGGAAGCATCAAGACAAATGCGCCTTGGGCAGTGCTGTGGGAGATCATGCGGGAGTGGGTCCGGCAGCGTGCGCCGGTCAAACCAGGTGCTCTCAAAGAGGGACAGGCTGGGTTCAAAATATTGGAGGCTACAAAGAGAGACACATACGTCGAAGCCCCGAGTACTGGAGCGGCTGATGGGACTGAGATGAAGCCCGAAGGATCTCAGGAAAATGGTGCTCAGACTGACAACGGCGCGAGCACCAAGGTGGGAGCGGACAAGAGACACGACAGGTTGGAGGTGGTGTTTGATGAGCGCTTGGGGCGTGATGAGCCGGGAAGGAAGAAGCTGGTGCGGTATCAGATGAACCCAAGGGAAAATTGGGGCCCTATGGCGAAGGCCAAGGGAAGCGGATGACGAACAAGAGCGCACGAGAGCGTTTTACAACCGCGATCATCAAGAAGCTAGGTGAAGTTGCTTGCTCTAGTGTGCGCTTGATCCTAATCTAGACAGCTCAGCGCGCTTCTTGTCGGCGCTCAGTTGAGTGATCTCGTCCAAAAGCTGCACCGTCTCGCTCGGATTCGCTATCCACGCAGTCGTGCAGGCGAGCCGCGCTTTGAAGTCGTTTGCGCCGGCGCTCAAGAACTGGTCGCCCACGTGGAGCGACTTGCTGCCATCAATCCCACCAAAATATCGCTGGCACGCCATGACGCCCCACGACTTATCGCCTATGTCCACAAATATCTAGACCGTGCAAGTCAGCGATTTGGCCACGCTCGCATGCTCTGAGAAGTCAGGAAGGGATCCAGTACGACTCACATCGTTGCCCCCGTTGAAGGCGCAGAATGGGATCCTGCTCCCCACTTCCGATGTCTCCAAAATTCGCTGCACGACCAACACCGTCTCTTCAAGCTGCTCGCGAGTCAATCGGATTCCCGCACTCGGGAAGATTCCCACAGCCCGCTCTTTTCGCAACACCTGGACTGGCAGACTCATGCACTCGACGCAATTCTTCAACGCTGTTTCAGCAAGATCTAGGAGTGCCTTCACATTTTCCTCGGTCCACGAGCTCATTTCAGGTAACTGCCAGTCAGTTTGCGGGACTGGGCTGAGTTTGCTGGGAGAGTCGGGCGAGTAAGCAAAGAGGAAGTTGCTCTCTCCGCCCATGACTACCAAGTGGCGGTCAAGCTTGTGTTTCATGCTGTCGCAAGCTGCCACAGCGTCTAAAAGACCATGCAGCCGCTCATAGTACTTCTCTGCCTGTGTATACCCCGCCGCCGTCACGATGCCAATGCGCGTTCCACGCCGCATGAGATCAAGGATCCGCGGAATGCAGGGATTTTCGGGCGTAAGCACATCGCCATCGTCGTAGAGTGTGACATCTCCGTCGAAAGTGACGAGGTCGAGATTGCTATGTTGTACGAGCGACATGGCTTGAGCCGTGTTGAGAATCAGGCGTATGTCATTGAAGGAGGGGGCGACGAAGCGGCGGCTGCTGATGTAACGACGGGCATCTTGCCAATCAAACGCGGCACGAAGAGGAAGGTCCGTGAAGAATTGACCGACGGATGGGACAAGGAGCTTCAGTTTCGAAGACGTTTGCGAGTGTGAGAGGCCGTGCCGCTGGTGCTCACGGATGAGATCCTCGACGTCTTCCATGATTTGGGCATAGCGCTCATGGGCAGCACGCGCCATGGCAGCCACGGCGGGCTTGTCATTGGAGTAAATCGCCGTGGGCTGAGATAGGAGGACGAAGGGGACGGCCAGAAGGCCTTTGACCCATTCAATGAACTGGTCGCGACGGTGCGTCTTCAAAGCGTCTAAAGGCTGTGAGTGACGTGTACACACATATGGGGAATCGTGGAACATACACTCAACGCGGTATCGGGTAGTCATTTTCAATGTGGTTTGGGTGAGCGGCCTACGTGCCGTGGTTTGGTAGACTACATCGCGATATGAACGTCCAGGCAGTGAGTCGGGAGGTGCGGTCAAGTTGCACGTGGGGACGCGGCATTCCGAGCGGACGCCAGATATCGGGACGGTCCGTTATCGGCGGCGGGTGGCTTTCGCTGCACCCAATGGTCGGTCCAGTCGGTCTCTGCTTGTCCGTGCTTGTGTGCTTCGCATTGTCCGCGCTGAAATACCTGAGGTAGGTCCTTTTCATGCCTTTTCGCTGCTGCTTCACCAAGACCTGATCGCTGGCTACGCTCACAGATACCGATTTTCGGCCTTCAACCCCGAGACCACTCCAAGCATGGAGCCTGCGCTCTCCGTAAAGCCGTGGACGCACTCGCGGACTGAAGACCTCCCCCTTCGGGACGTCCTCGCACGCGTCCATAACCAGCATGGACACTTTCGCAATGTGAACGAGGCTTCTATGCGAGCAGATATTGCGGCGGAAAGCGTGACGAGAAAGAATGAGGGCGACGAGGACGAAGGGCGGGACGAGGATGTGGACGATTCGCAAAAAGCGTCGACGAAGCCCGAGTCCCTCGAAGACTTGATGAAAATCCATCATGAGCTGATGAAGAGAGGTTCCGCCGCTGAAATCGATGTCGGGAGGGCTCTGGACTTTGTTTCCTCCCTGCTTGCAAAGGACTCCAACTGGAAGAAGCCAGCCGAGACTACGATTTCAGTCAACCTGAAGAATGCCGTCCCGTCAGGTACACTGGGTGTGGACTTTTGGCAGAGGATGCCGAGAGACGATGCGCGAGAAATGCAAAAAGAGGCACTGGCGGTTAATATCAGGATGGAGGAGCTGCAGCACACCGCCGACGGATTGATATCGGCTGCGCGCAGACTCCGCGAAAACGTGCAGAAGGAGACGCGTTACTGGAACGAAGTACTGTCGATTTCTGACAACGGCTGGAACGTCTCTCGTTCCAGGTCCAACGAGCAGCAAAACGGCTCCCTTAGCGTACGATTTGGTTTCCGAGACAGCGCACCTCAATTTGCACAACAAGCTGAGGCGAAGCTAAAACGTGGTCCTGATGGACAAGTTCTTCTCGGAGAAGGTGTCGGCACCAATCCAAAAAGCTTACTGGCAGTCGTTCGCAAGAACGGAAGAGCCGTTGGGGTGTCGAAGATACCTTTCATTCACGAAGAGGAAGACGTTTCGCTAGAAGATCGAGTGAGATACGCACGAGACAGCCAGTATGATCACGAACTTTATCAGGAGATGGTCCGCGAGAGTCGCATGCTAGCTCATCTGGGCGTGAGCATGGCAGGCTCGGCAATAGAATTCGGCACTGCGGACACCCATATTTCGCTTGATTTCGTCGCCTTGAAAGAGGGACATCAGCTTGGCTTTGATGCCTCTCATGATGAAGATGCTCTCGCACAAACTGCGGTTCTTACAGCTCGACTTCTTCTCAATCAAGCGCATGGCGAAAGGCTCAAAGAGAAGACGGCATTGCCGCCTCCCATGTCTGAGCGAGAGGAAGAAGCGAATCCAACCCCGCCTCTTCTTCGGCCTCTGGTTTTTCTGCTGATGCATTGTCGTGCCATCGATGAAGTCAACGAGCGCGCTCGGAGAGTATATCAGACGCTAAAGGCCGGCGGAGTCCAGACGAGGCTCCGACCTGCGAACTTGACGCTTCCTGAAGGTTGCAAAGTCGCCCATTCTGAAGCTCTCACAGGCTTACTGGAATCGACAATGACATCAGCGGCCAAATTGGTTCTATCGCCACCTAAGGGAGACGAAGCCGTATTGGGATGTCAGATCGAAACCTCTCTCACCAAGACCCTCGGCCCAATCTTCACGCTCAAAGCACCATCCCAAAGCGATACTCTGCAGGACGACAGCATCGACGGCCTTTTCGAGAACGTGGATGCAAAATTGTCGTCAATGCTCGCCAGAGCTCTCGCAGAAGCTCTCGGTCCAGGCTGGAAATACAACGGCGACTCTATGCTTATCAAAGAGGATGACGGTCACGAAGATAGAGCGTCGCAGCCCACGTTGGATTCTTGCGAAGGTGAGCTGTCCTTGCAGACCGTGTCTGGCCGAAAGATCAGGAAATGGGTCTCGCAAGGCAGTTGTGACGCGGGAAGCCTCTGGGATGGACCGTAAGATTCTTTTGGCCGTGGCAATGGCTTAGTCTGGTAAGTAACAGCCTTGGAGAATTCTCAGAGGAGCTCTAAAGAGTGAGCCATCACCAAGATGAGCAAGCCTGGATTTCTTTTCTGTGCCGAGATCCCACGCGAGGTGTCTACATAGATCACTTTTGGATAAGTCAGCCACACCATGTATTTGGCGAAACCTTGTGCCCTGGCACTCTCGAAGGCGAGGGGACCCGGCCAGATCGCCTACAAGGCGAACCTGCAGACACCCGCTAGCTCCCGCTCTTTCCCCTCAAACTTAAGATGTTTCATTAAAATCAACCCAAAAGTAAAAGGATACGATATTAGGAATAGTGAGGCAGCGGTGGTTGTGACTTGTTCAACTCCCCGCAAACGTATCCCATTGATGCCTATGTCTATTTCATGCCGACGTCTTCGAGTCATACTCCAGAACACGCTTTTCAATATCATGCCCCGCCCCTTCCCCCAACCTTCTGCAGGGAATGTTCTTGATCCTTCGTAATAGTCTTGCTCGGCAATTTCGAAACGTCCTGAGGCGGTGCCATGAATTGCCTCACCACCAAGTATCCGAGATATTGCCCGACAGCCTCTTGTGTCACGCCAGCGGCAGTTTGCGGCTTACCGGTGAGGGCGGTGAACTTCTCAAGTGCGGCGCTCGCGTTTCTGTCATCTAGAATGGGCGCTTTCGTCCCGGCTGGCAAGTCGCCTGTTACCATGTGATACAGTCCCAGTAACGCCAGCTCCTCGCGGTTAGGATCGGCAGCCTCGACGTACTGCTCCACCTTGGACTTCCAGGCCTCATAGCCCTCGAGCGGGCAGACGTATCCGAACTTCTCCAGCGAAACCAGGAATTGGTTGAAGGTAAGTCGCGGATGAGCCTCAACGTGTGATAGCGACCCTTTCTCGCCGCAGAGCGCCGTCGCCAGCACCTTTTGCGCCACGTGAGTAACCGGCACCATGTTGATCGTGTTGCCCACGTCAGGGCGCGAACCGATCTGCACACAGCCTTTGAGCATGCGCACGAGGAAGTCATCGGTGTTGCTGATTCCCGACGTCTCGCTTCCCATCACGTAGCCGGGGCGGAGAATCACGGCGTCGAGGCCACGCTTGCACGCTTCGCCTATCAGCTTTTCGGAGACCCATTTCGTCTGACCGTAGCCGGTGCCTAGAGATTGATTGCTACCCTCGAGGTCGTCCGACTCGAGAACCGGGTTGCCCGCTGCAGACTGATTGACGTAATGCTCAGTGTCGAGGGCGCTTGTTGAACTAACGAAAGTCAGGCGTTTGGGTTTGCCGATGCTGCTGAGCTTGATGCATTCGAGTGTTGACTGCACATTGGCAAGCTTCAGATTTTCGTAAGGCATAAGCCAGTGGACACGCGCGCCATTGTGGATTATCACATCGGCATTGGTCACAACCTTCTCGCGATCGGCGGCGTTCATGCCGAGCTCGGGCTTCTCCAGGTCCCCCACGACAACCTCGAGACGACCATTGCTTTCAAAGGACTGGTCCCACAGGCCGTATGCTGCGCAAGTGGTGCGAATGCGGTCCAAACCCTCTCTGTGGGAAGGTGCTCGAACGTGCGCATAGACGCGAGAGCCTCCTTCCAAGGTCAAAATCTCGTGCAAAACATACGCACCCAGAAAGCCCGTGGCACCGGTGAGCAAGACGTTACATCCGGATTGCAGGGAAATGTGTCCAATCTGGAAACACTTGGGCAGCTGAGCAATCAGATTTGGCAGATCATTGGCATAGTGCTGAGCTTGCACTTCTTCATCGCCCTCTTCACCTTCAGCGGCATCCATTCTGAGCCCGATGGGGTCCAACGATCTATCGATATACCTCGCAACAGACTTCAGAGTTGGCTTCCCAATCATGACTGACATCGGCACGTTGGCATCCTGCCACTGGCGGTTAATCTTGGGGAGGATCTGGACGCTCATGATGCTATCACCACCAAGATCGTAGAAGTTTGCATCTCTCGACAATGAATCGGCTGTCTGGTTGCGCGCACCTAGATGTGAGGCCCAGATTGTAGCCAACTTTGACTCTGTTTCCGTCCGCGACTCGATATCCGACGCTGTCGAGACTGTGCTGAGTAGCTCTGCCTTTTCTGGAAACGGCAGCGCTCTTCGGTCGACCTTTCCGTTCGGTGTCAGAGGCAGTCGCAGCATCGGAATGACCAGCGTCGGAACAGCATAGACGGGAAGCTTCTTCTTCAACTGCTCTCGAACATTAACAGTCAGCAGCTCAAAGATCCTCATACGCTGTCCGATTCCCATGCTCTCTTTCGCCGAGACTCGCCGTCTGATGCCACCAGGGGTCGGGTGTTGCTGGTATTCTCGTTCCTGCTGTCCGTACCACTCCTTCCACTTCCGATTGTCTGGAACATAGTATGAAACCAGTATTTGCTCCTCGTTGTGATCGCGTCTGACCAGGGTGACATTCTCTCGGATCAGCGGGTGCTGCGACAGGTGCGTGTCAATTTCACCTAGCTCGATTCTGAAGCCACGAATCTTGACCTGATCGTCCGCTCTTCCGACGCACTCCACGTTGCCGTCTGGCATATAGCGACCAAGATCTCCAGAACGATACATGCGGTCTCGAGGGCCCAAGTGGCACTCACGCCACGGCTCGGGTCTAGCTGCGGAAGCAGTCTCTTTCTCATCTGCCGTTCGCCACTGCTGAGGATCGACAAACCAGTTCATCACGAACTTCTCTGCAGATTTCTGCTCGTCTCCCAGATAGTGTTCGGCAAGACCGGCGGCTCGAACGTAGATTTCGCCGATCTCGCCGACCTCGCACTGCCGCTCTTTCTTCTCGCGATCTACCACCAGCAATTGCACATTTTTCATGCCTTTTCCGGCCGGGATCACATCACCCATCTGGTCGAGATACCGTGGATCCTGGTTCAGAGAAGGGATGTCATAGAAAGAGACTGCACGCTGAGTCTCGGTGGTGCCGTACATGTTCTTGATTCTGCAGTTGGGAGCAAGTTGCTGCAATCGACGGCAATCGCGCTTGAGTAGGACATCCCCTACGAAGAATGCTGCGTGTAGGCTTGGGACCTTCGGCTCTGTGCTTCCTAGCAGGATCTGGCCCATGGCAGGTGTCAGGTGGGTCACTGTGATCTCATTCTCGCTGGCCCATCTGGCCAAGCGATCGAACGTGATGGCTTCAGCCGGGGGCACAATCAGAGAGGCACCGAGGAAGAGCGGAGTGAAAATGTCTCTCTGGATGGGGTCGTGAGCGATGCCGCTCAGCATAGAAAATCGGTCGTTCTCCGATAGGTGGAACCTCTCTTGCATCCATGGAAAGTAATAAGCCAAGGAGAAGTGGCGGCCTTTGACCCCTTTGGGTCGGCCCTCTGATCCTGATGTGAAGGACAACGTGGGAATGCTATCAGGTCCCACGACGACGCCTGGCATTCGTGCCTTGGATTCGGCGGCGATCGCCAGGCAGTCTTTGCCACTTGTATCGGAGCCACCAACAAGATTGCCGTCATCTTGGAGTTTCAACGCGGGGACTTCAGTACGAAGCTCGAGAGTCTGTGCCATCCAATCTCGCACACTCGCGTCCAGTGGCCCGGCGTCGCGAGTGGCCTTGTCGATGACTACGAGGGCGCGAGGCCGAGCGACGTCCAGGTAGATGACCTGGCGGTCGGGAGGATAGGCAGGGTCAATGACACTGAAAGTAGCACCGGCCTTCAGTACGCCCATGACAGCAACGACCAAGTCCACGCCTCTGTGGGCGTAGACCATGACGACTTCTCCGCGTTGAACTCCATTGTTCACGAGGTGGTGTGACAGGGTATTGGATGCCTCATTGATTTGCTTGTAATTGAACGTGCGCTGGGGCGTGGTCGATGAAGGCGTTTCAATCACGCACGCCTTCTCCCGATGGTTCGATGCGGTTTCTGCGAATAGCTCATGTATGGCTCCGACGTAGTCAGACCACCCAAGATGGACTTTAGGATCAGGCCTTACGTCGATAGCAGCGGGCATCTTGAGAATGTTTCCCTGTCTTAACGACCAACCGGGATTGTTGAACAAGCGGTTGTAGCTCACGCATTCAAGAGCATAAGTTGTGAACAGAGTGTCCTGGCTCTGTGAATTGCGAGCAATGACCTCGACTAGCCACACTCACTTGTAGTAATGTAGTCGTTGTGCGAGTCACGGAGTCACAAGCATTGACTGGCTCAAGACCGGGGAGCTAGATTTCACTTCTTTCCGAATGCTGAGTCAGCAGCTCGCGGTCCTGTCAATGAGGCTTGGCGCGGGGCCAGCGACCTCCGGAGCTCTGTCAACACTCATGACTTCTGTTCACCTGGGCTACGATGGCTTGGTCAGGTATGCTGGGCTCTCACGCTAGGCATGCCACCAAGAAAGGGCTATCGCAACCATCATCGTCGGCCTCTCATGGCAAGACTCGGTCAAAAACACGAGTCGACGGCGGTGGTGAGGATGCCGAGAAGCCAGATGCAGTTCAGCTTGTTAGGGAGCGCAGCTCGCTTTACTATGGCTTCTCACAGGGCGAGCGGATAGGGCCAGCGGTGACAAGCTCACCCAAGGTGGACGTCGCATCGACATCAAGACCTGAACAAAAGCACAACAAGCGGAAACGCAGATCCTCAGCTGTGGTGCCTGTGAGAGACTCAAAGAGCCTGTCAATGGCAGGCCCTGACTTTGTTTACGGATCATGTCGCTCGCTACAATCCAAGTCCTCCCGGGATAGGCCGAGGGCCAACGGGAAAGGGCCATTGCGACCCCAAGCGGAGCGTTCGAGGCAGTCTGTTCAATCTCATCGAAGAAAGGCGACTGGGACGGCCGAGTCGGATTCAACGCCCAACGACATCATCTCACAGGCAGCGACATCGTATCGCCAACCAGCAAGCGCGATTCGTCGACCTGCTTTGTCTCGGAGCCACGCGACCTCGAGGAAGTTGGATTTGACGTCTGAATCGCAAGGAGGCGGACCCTCACCCGCAAAGGCAAAGCGAGCCGGCAAAAGTGATGCGAAACCACTAAGCTCCCTGTTTCGCCGGCACTCGACAGCGGCATTGCGCACGGCGCCACGTGTGGTCGAATGTTTGACTTGTGGCTCGGACGACGTGCCACGTGGGCACTCGGCGAAGTTGGCATGTGGTCATCGCATGTGCCATGACTGTCTGAAGCGAGTCTTTGAGATGTCAGTCAAGGAGCCTGCCCACATGCCGCCAAAGTGCTGTACAGATCAGCATATCCCCTTGAAGCACGTGGAAAAATGTTCGACCTCAAGTTCAAAGTGCACTGGAATCGCAAGTATCAAGAGTATCACACGAAGAACCGGATATATTGCCCCAGGCTGGAGTGTGGCGAGTGGATTCGGCCCTCGCACGTTCAAACCTCGCATGGCCGCAAGTATGCGCTTTGTCCAGGCTGCAAGACAAAAGTTTGTCCTCACTGCAGCGGGAAGTCGCACAGGTCGTCCGAATGCCCTTTGGACCCGGCGATCACCAGGCTCGTTGAGCAAGCAAAAGAACAAGGTTGGCAGCGCTGCTTCAACTGCAAGGCCTTCGTAGAGCATACGGAGGGCTGTAACCACATGACATGCCGTTGCAACGCTGAATTTTGCGCAAAGTGCGGTTTGAAATGGAAGACGTGCGACTGTCCGTGGTTCAACTACACAGGCCCTTTCGACGGCGATCGTCTGAACGACATAAGAGTGCCGGAGCCTGTGCAAATACTCTATCGCAGAGTTTTCGGGAATGCGCCGCGGGATGGAGCAGCGGATCTAGCTGTTGCAGAGCCAGCGGCGAATCCCCGCATGGGAGCTGCTGGTGCGAGGTCAGGACCTCCTGTTGAGGTCACTTATCAGCAGGAGATGGACAATAGGCGCCGACAGGAGAACCTCGACGCTGATCTTGCTCGCCGCATGCAGTTTGCATCTCTCTCTGATCAGGAAGACGAGCCTCCTACGCATCGACGAGGAGCCACCGAGACGTGGGGATTTGGCAATGCCGCGAATCATTTTCTCAACGAGGATTTTGTTCAGAATGCAGCAAACGTCGTCATGGACGCGCTTGGGGACGCAGCCATGGGGCGTAGAGGGGAACGGTCATCCGGCCGGCAAAGGAGGGCCAGGGCTACGGGGCAAAATGAAGGCGATACTGGACTGGTGACAAATTTTCTGGGTGATGGAAGCGTTGTTGGAACTATCCCAGGCGCACGTTCGACAGGGACTTCGGGCTGATGAATGCGACGCCGACCTCATGGCTGACGACTTGTCACGATATGGAACGAGACATGTAGAGAGTACCGAAAATTCACGCTGATGCCCTCGAGAGGATAATTTGACTTCAAGTCCGTTTGGGTCGACACTTATTCCAACGCAAGACTTAATCGCGTGAAACACCCCTCTCTTTCTCTTCCCTGGAAGAGATTTCACGCCTATTCGGAGTATAATTCGTGACACTAGAAATCTTCGAGATGTTCGTGCGGCATTCTACATGTTAATAAATGTAGCTTAGGAGGACAGCAGCTAAGTGCCTTACCCTAGGACTTATATAACTTATATTAAACTTATATTAGAGGCCTTAGGCTTTCTCTTTTAGAAGAGGGGAGAAGGGTTCTTATACTTACCGTTTCTATAACTTAATTAACACCCTCTTTACAAAGTAACTATTTAGTTACTATTATAATTATCTTGTATTCCTTCCTTCTATCTGCAATTCAAAACCTATCCTATTTTCAACACCACACAATAAAACCCGGTGGCTATTTGATGAACCGAGATCGGATGCCGGAAAAAAAGACGACGATTTTGCCAAGTAGCTTCCTAAAAGGGAAGGAGCTGCCAGCTGAGCACCTGCCCAGCCAGTCAGGCTACAGACCTTGCCTTCACCCTCTTCGTTCACGCACACGGGCAAGTAGAGTCATGGCAGCCATCACGCCAAGGTAGTGCACGATATTATATAATCTTCACAGCCCATCATCTCTCCTGTCGAATCTGATCATTTGTCTGTCAGTTACCACACAAGATACCGACCAAGCAAACACGATGTCACGAACCCAAAACGGAGCTCACGTCGACGCAAAGGGCAGAAAGACCTTCATACCTCTTGAAAAGTGAGCTTAGTATTCTATCCAGAGTTCAATACCGCCGCTGACAGCAGATCTCCTCACAGCAATCCGGCAGTCTTCGACGACCTCGCACATCGCTTGGGCCTATCCAAAGACCTAGCCTTCTACGACATCTACAGCCTCGCTGATCCGCGTCTGGTAGACATCCCACGGCCGATCCATGTCCTCATCTTCATCGCTCCAGCTCCTGTCTATCATCGCGTGCGCGCCGCAGACCCCGGACATGCCGTTCACGCAGACGAGGTCAACGACAAGCTGACCTACGACCGATGCGGCCCCAAAGAGCCGGTCATCTAGTTCAAGCAAACCATCGGCAACGCCTGCGGATTCCTCGCCTTCCTGCACGGCGTCCTAAATGGTAGCGCACGCGATTTCGTCCAGACGAATAGCGCGCTTGACACGCTACGCAAAGACGCGCTACCGCTCAAGCCGCGTCCCCGTGCACAGCTGCTACACGATTCCGTAGCGATCGAAGAAGCCCACATGAGCTGCGCGGAGCGCGGGGATACCGCCGCGCCTGAAGTGTCCCTCCCAGCGCCTGGGTACCATTTCATCCCTTTTGTGAAGGGCACAGATGAGCACCTTTATGAGCTTGAGGGCTCATGGGATGGGCCCATCGATCGAGGGTTGCTGGACAAGGAAAAAGACTGTTTGAGCGAGACGGCGGTGAACAATGGGCCGGGAAAGTTCGTGAAGGCCGCTGAAGGGAACATGGAGTTCAGTATCATCGCATTGGCAGGAAAAAATGAAGACTGAGGGATGTTCCCTCGACCTATTCGAGAGCGCATGGGGGAGAAGCGAGACCTTCTCATGTATCCTTGCATTGCTGCACTGCGAACCCCGAGTCCCCGGCGGAACACCCAGACGCCGTCGCTCGTAGTAATTGACCTTTTCGCCCTGTCGTCGTTCTATTTGTGGCCTCCTTCTCCGACCATTTCATAGAACAGTAGGTAAACTTCTCTCTGCATCCCCAAAACATCACTAGTCTTGCTCTCCTTGATCTTCTCGTCACTTATTCGCCACCATCTATCTGGGCCCCGCTTTCTGCGCACCTTGTTCATAGCCCCAGTCAAGCTTGCCTGGCCCTTTGTCGTGGCTGGTTCGAGAACTTGCTCAGGCTGTGGCTGTTTCTTCGGAGGAGTAGGAAGTCCAGGCGCCGGAACTGCCTCAAAAGGAATGCTGGTAGGCGGCTGCCGGCGGGGTGATTGCTGTACCGAGTGAGAGGAGAGCGACGAGGTAGACGGGGAGTCGAGGGACGGGGTGGAGGGATTGCTTTCAACCGCCCGAAGATCTTTGGACTGTCGTGCACTCAGCCGCGGGCTCGGTGCCGCGGACTGCTGGGCACTGGGGGCAGGAGTGGCGCGAACGCTATAGATGCCTTCGGTGCCCATCGAAGTAGGCGTTGAGAAGGGCGGGTTCAAGTATTGGCGGCGGAAAGACTCGTAATGGCCGCTGTTGTGACCGCCCTTGTGAGTGACCAGTCCGTGAAGGCGGAACTGTTGGCGGTCAAGCAGGCCGCCAAGCGGTAAGGTTTCGGGGAAGGAGACCTTGGCATTGTTCTTGGACGAGGATGCATAGGAATCCCAGACCGAACGACTCAGGTGAATGGCCAGAACGCGTGGAAAGCTCGAGATTCGCATGTGTCTTTTGATGCGACGTTTTGGTACTGTCGATGACTCGGGCAACTTCACATCTGTGGGCGGGCTTTCCGGGTCTTCCTGCAATGCGTGCGCGAGTTTCTCCTTGTCGTGCTCGAGGCGGGCGCGCTCCTCGGCGTTGACATCGGTTCTTGAAAGTTGCCTGGCGTTGACTTGTAGTGCATGGTCCAGGCGACATTGGTCGCAGGTAAAATCGTCAATATGCTCGACCTTGAGCATACCATCAAAGCATGCATTCAGTGTCGTTGAGCCCGAATTCTGAGGAACGTGGAGCGTGATGGTGACGAATGAAGAGACATGCGGCTTGGGCTTGAAGCCACAGTGGGTACATTCCACTTGCGACTCCATCTTCCCTTCGAATGGAATCACATCCTCTTCCCAATCTTCCAACTCGTCGCCGTTGTTATCGACCTGTATTCCAGCGGCACCAGCCCGGACAGCTGTGCCGTTGAGGACCTGCCCATTCTCTCCTTCATTCGGCTCCTCAGTAGGTGCAGACTTCGATTCCGATCTCGCTGCTTTTTCCATCTTGCCCGATTCAGCCCTTCCAGCTTGTGCCGGCTCCCATCTTGCCCGTTTCCTCACTCTTCTCCCGGCATAGTACTCATCGGCCAGCCTTTCGGCGACCACCTGCAAGAGCTCCTGCGCATCTTGCTGTGTCCTGCTGATTCTCGTCCGATATGCGTGCTCCACAGCCTTTATGAAAGCTTGCGCACTGATGGTCTTTTTGTAAATGGGCCTCTCATTCAACGCATCTAAAATGTCCTTCAAGCCAGCAGTTACAAGCCCCTGCTGCAGCCCCAGCAGTTGCCACTCAGGCAGTGTGTTCCCGCCCTTTTCCTTTTGCTCTTGCAAAGCCGCAGTGAGGTCTTGGTACATCTGCGGACCGTCCAGCGCCCGCCGATGGAGCTCGCGGATCAGGTAGACTCTGAGCTCGGGCAATCCAGCCAGAGCCTGGAGGACCGAGTTGATGAAGCAGTCGTTTGCCGGGTTACTCAAGCCGACCACGCGCATCTTGCGGCTCGACCTGGAGCTCTCGGCCGCCTCATCATCGAGGAAAAAGGTCGGCCCAAAGACGTAGATCAGGGTCACAGCTGCCAGCGATGCTCCAGCAGCGTATCCCGCGACGGTCAGCGGCTTCTCGGGCATACTTGTCTCGCTTTAGCTGGCTACGAAGACCTTTTCGCGTTGTCAGTCAAGATGCGATTTTTGGTGCTTAGCGCAGCGCCGCCTTGGGTTCGTTTGGCCAGGTCCATTTCGTAAGGGATATGAAAAGATACATGGGAAGCCTTGCCGACGGCATTGGCTCGTCATAAGCACTGAAGGACCTAGTAGCCAAAAAGACATCCCGCGCCTGCGACTCCGCGATCTGAACGCGACCCCCTCCCCGTCCACCTAGAGCCGAGCTGGTCTTGGCGGTATTCAAAGCGCGGAACCGGGCTTGGAAGCATCCGAAACATAAAACAGTAAGGTATAAGGAACCGAGGCACACGCCCGAGTTTAGACCAATTTCGAGGCCTGACTTGTCTTGTCATGAGGGACTCTCGATGAAGCAGCGAGGGATATCGAGTGAAGTGGGTATCGCGAGCCTCCATAAACTACGAGTAGTAACGCACTATACACTACAACATCACCGCGACGTCCCTGCCGCTAGAAGATATCCATACAAGCATCCCACATATCCGTTCCCCAAAATCCCATCAGCCCGAACCCACAAACGCCTCCTTCGTGCAGCGGCAATGAAGCTATCGTCGGCTGCTCTCCAGCTGCCCATATCGCCCCCTCTCTCTCGTGGTGTCATACGCCTGCAGGACTCGCGCTTGGCTTTCATCTGTTTGCGAGAATGCGTAGCCGCGTTGCTTGCGCATGCGCTGCACTTGTCGAACCTTGCGGATGGCCTTTTGGAACTGCTCCATTCTATGGAGTAAGTCAGCAAAGGTCGACGAAAGAAAGTGGGGGAAACGGGGGAGGGTGAGGCATACCGAGGCCGATAATCCTGGATGTTGTACTTTTGAATCTCCTGTACGTGATGGTAGGACTGCGGGTAATACATGCGCTTGGCATACTTCCACGCAAAGTCGCGGAGCAGGCAAAGAATCGGTAGCACAAGTGACATGAGCCAGAATGTCGGATTCGATAGCACGACGGGCAGGATGTTGGTGTACTCAGTGCTGAAGCCCAGCTTGGGCGCCACAATAGCGTAGATGGGGAGGAAAATGAACCAGATTGCCAGAGAACCGGGTATGGCGATGACGGTGTACTTCGTCCAGCAGTTGGTGATGAGAGCGGCCTTGCCGAGAACAGTGACCAATCCCGCGGTATACGTGGCGGTGCCCCATACCCAATGGCCCGCAACTTTGCCGTCAGGATTGACGCCGTCGCCCCACCACATGAGCTGTGAAACGAAATAGAGCAACAAGGAATGGTAAAACCCATTGCCGACCCAGGACCAGAAATTGTGCGTCCGGAAAAACGTGCCCTTTTGCGAAAGCTGATATAGCTGCGGGTAGCGGTCAAGCAAGCGGGCATTGACGAACTGGTCAAAGATGCCCAGGACAAAGGGCGGCATGACCGTGAACAAGA
Organism: Aeminium ludgeri; assembly: GCA_004216415.1. Classification (NCBI taxonomy): domain Eukaryota; kingdom Fungi; phylum Ascomycota; class Dothideomycetes; order Mycosphaerellales; family Aeminiaceae; genus Aeminium; species Aeminium ludgeri. The sequence goes on from SGQK01000018.1 coordinate 195,314, forward strand.
CGTTGAAGAAGGAGAGAGTCCATGATTCGTAGATGACCTGTCCCGAGAAGGCGTTCTGGAACGAGTACCAGAACTGCGTGATGAAGAGCGCGGTGTTCTTGTAGTAGAAGTAAAGGATGACTTTGCTTATGCGTTGGTAGGACCAGCTGCCGTGCACGAGTAGGAGTTTCCGGAGAAAGCGGAATTGCGCGATGCTGACATCGGCACTGCGGGCAGCTTGAAGCCCCTCTACTCCAGAAATGCCAATGCCAATGTGCGCTGCTTGGATCATTGACACGTCGTTGGCCCCGTCGCCGATGGCCAGCAGAATGGACTTCATGTGACGCTTGACAAGCTTGACCACGAGCGCTTTCTGCAATGGCGACACACGGCAGCATATAACGGCCTTGCACATGACGGCAAGATCAAGAAACATTCTTTCCATGTCCTTCTCCAAGGCAAATGTCAAGCTCTTGCCGTCGATGACGAGCGCGAGTGTTTCCATCTCAATGTTTCCAGCTCGCTGAGATCGAATGGCGTCAAGTTTCTTTTGCAGGTTTTGGCGTGTTGCATCAGCCGATTCCTCGTTGACAATGAGTAAGGTCATGTCTTCAGATATCAGCTTGCAGCTCATGCCGATGTTGATGGCGGTTTCTTGGCGATCTCCGGTGAGAACCCAGACTTTGATCCCTGCAGTCTGGAGTGTGTGGATCGTGTCGGGCACGCCGTCTTGCAATTTGTCTTCGATGGCAGTTGCGCCCAGCAGCTGGAAGTCGTGTTCAATGAGCTCGGACGCCTTGTCCAGCTCCTCGGCCCTGGCGCCGGAGACGGTTGTTGCAGCTTTGTTGAATACGTGGTACCACTCGTGGAACTCCGCGTCGGGTATCTCGCGCACCGCTAGACACAGCGTGCGCAACCCTTCCGCTGCGTATTCTTCCAGGTGCAAAAGCGTTTTCTCCACGATTTCATCCTTCCTCTCCAGTCGCTCCAGGATGACGGTGTCGGCGCCTTTGCAGAAGCATCGAATCTTGCCATCTGGACATCTGTAGATTGCGCTCATGCGCTTTCTGGTAGAGTTAAATTCGCACACCGCTAGCAGCTCATACTCGTTCTCCACGCCGTTGAAATTGACGATGACAGACTTGGGCTTCCGGGCCACAAACTTGTAGCCCATTGCCACCGCCCCTTCCACAAGCGCCCCTTCATCAGGAGATGAAGCTTGATACTTGATCTCACCTCCCTTTTCAGCTTTGATCTCGGGAATGACAGTATGACACGTCGAGAGCAGTTGGAGGAAAAGGTCGATTTCCACGCCATTGCCCATTCGCCCTGTCGTCCGGTGTTGCTCGAGTCCTCTAAAGTCAAAGATGCCGTGTCCGATGTCGTCCTCGTCGCTGATGCGCCGATCTTCGGGCACCTCGTCCGCGTACTGCACCCCCCCAATGCTGGCCTGCCGGAACTCCATCATGTTGCAAGTCAACGTGCCCGTTTTGTCGGAGAATATGTACTCGACCTGGCCAAGCTCCTCGACCAGAGAGCTCGTCCGGCAATTGGCGGGCATGTCCGTCTCTGGGTAGTAAATGTCCAAGTCGGAGGAAATGAGATACGCCTGGTAGTACTTGATGATCTCCACTGTGACGAACAAACTGATGGGGACCAGGTTGGAGTAGAGGATCCAGTACGTGAAGAGGTCGGCAAAGAATTGGCGCACATTATCTCCGGCGTCGCCCGCGGAGGCTACGTCCTCGAGATAGAAGAGATTGTTGCCGATGGTGTTGCGGACAACGACATCACCGATACTGCTGATCACGGAGAGCACGATCAACACGGCGCAGAGAAGAAGAATCTGAGTGTTGACCCGCCGCTCAACGTTCGTACGTTTGATTGGTGTGGCAGTCGCGTTCCGCATGAGCTTCGTTTCGTGGCCAGTGAAGACGACTACGCCATGCACCCAGGGAGTGTTGCGAAGAGTTGCTCCGCGCAAAAGCAGCTGCTCCGGCGACAACGGGAGTTCTTTTTCGCCGCCACCGCTTTGCATGGTCAGGGTGGCTTCGTAGGTGTACAAACTGCTGTTGGGCTGCTCGCTTCGCAGTCGACCACCGAGGCGGGACAGTTCGGCCGGAGAAACGAATTCGCAGGTCTCCGGGATGGCTTGCTTGATCTTGAGGTTGGTTTCGCCGTCGAGATTTGAGGTTTCGATGTAGCACAGTCCCTCGGGCTCAGAAGACGCGAGCATCACAACGTCGGCAGGAAAGGGTTCTTCCGACTCTATGCGCATCACATCGCCGACTTTCACGTCGATCCACCTGACGTCCTCGAATTTTGTGCCTCGGAGGACACGCGCGCGCGAGCGGTTGAGTTCTCGATCTTGGCTTTTGCGCCGGTTATCTTCCAAAATCTCCTTCCCCAACGAAACCAGCAAGACGATCCCCAATGGTACGATTGTTGTGTATCGGTTCATGGGGCTGATGTTCGGGATTTGCTGCAGGATCGCGGTAAATAAGAAAAACAGGTTGGCGTACTTGGAGAATTGCTCGAACAAGAACTTGGGAATCAGAGTGGCGAAATTGTACTTGGTCGTCGATACCTGATTGTCGACATATTTGCTGACGGCGTTCGCGGGAGGATTGTTCAGGTGGATGATGCGAGGACCCAGAGTCGACGGGTCCGGCTTGTTGCGCCCAAGAATGCCAAACTTGAAATTCGAACCAGGCGTCTTGCGAGGAGGCGTTGTTTCCGCCGCGGTGCTTTGCGAGCTCTCCCCACCTCTGCTTCCGGGTTCTGCTCTAGCCGCCTGCTCCGTGAGGGGCAGGTCCATCTCGCTGTAATCTGGTTGCATCCCAAGTGAGTTCTTGACCCTACCCACAATGCCACCCCCCAAGCTAAGAATGCTATTTCGACTCCTGTGCTGGCTTTTGCCCTGATTGAGTGGAAGACCGGGCACGTTGTCCTCATCTATGCCCCCGCCCGCCGCGTAGTATCCCCCGGCGTCAGAATATCTGTCCGCGTCATTGTCCACGTCGGAGTACGGCTGGTAGTTACCCAGCCCGCTCGTTTGTGAATAATTCCTTCCAGAATCCCCTAGAAGTGGCGGCGCGCGACCACCTGCAACAGCCGGTCGACCCGGCCCACCTGGAAGCCCAGTCGTTGGGTTGGAGCTTCCGATGAAGTCGTCGTGGGACGTGCTGATACGCGACTCGATCTTGTCGGTATGCTGTTCATTGTACTCCAGTAGCATGCGCTCATCTGAGATCGGAGGTGGCTGTCCATCGTTGTAGGTCGGCGCATCGGGGTCGTCGAAGTCTAGCAGATTTGGATTGTTCTGAGGCGCATTCGGCGGCCTGTTCACCATAGTGAGCAGGACAGGCCACGCCGTTTGAGTTTCCGAACCCTCCTCTTATCGCTGACTTTGGTTGATCATGAATTGAGCGTTGGCTTCAGCTGAAGCGTGTCCTTGCGACCGATCAGATGCGCTGGTGGGTGTCGTTCTGTCTTCGGGGAGAGGGCAGGGCGGCGACTCGAGCGAGTGAAGGTGTGTAGAGCGCAGGGTTGGTGGAAAGGCTCGGATTGACGCTGTCGCAAGGGAGTTCTTGGGATGAGAGAGGCAATGCCCGTGTCTCCTCGCGCATCAGCCTGCGCCTCTAAGGCGTTGGCGTCCAAGCGTCCCCACACGCCAAGCAAAAGCGCGGTCGACCTCCTCGCAGGGCTGCCGCTCCGGAACGAACAAAGACCGTTGCATCTCAGCTGGGAAACCTCAAATCACTACAGCACTACACCATCACTATTGCTGTGTTCAGCGGAGAGGGCAACATGTCACTTCAACTCCCCCGCATACAGCGCCGCGACTTCATGAACCTACGCCGGACGCCGGCTTCTAACAATCTCAAGCCTCCTTTGATGGGGTACCTCGTCGCACAGGGCCTGGGCATTGTCTTGCTCGCTGACCTGGCAGTTGCCGCCGTGGGGGACCGACCAACTACCATATGTGCCATCTGCCAATCCGCCGGCTTGTTCAAACAGGCCAAAGATTTCAAGGCAGTGCACGAGATGGGCAGTGGCATTAGCAATGGGCCCCCGAAATGAGACATCACGACTTCTTTTTTCATCGAGCTCATGTGCCTGGTCCGGACGAGTGGTATTGGAGTAATCTGGAGAAGCTTTCGTTTCAAGGCACGATGTCTGGGTCCGAACTGAATTTGAGCGCTGCAGACTGCCACCTTTGCTGGGACGCCACCGTGATGGGTGGAATCTCTACTGCGACAGCCCAAATGACAGTTCGAGGACGGAAAAGACGGGAAATACCTGCAACTGAGCAAAGACCGCTGCATGTACTGGCGGGGTGCCAGGACGGAACGTACAGGGCGGAAAGCACAAGACTCGTCAATCGAATGGCTTGCAATTGTGAGGAGAACCTATCCACACTGCACAATGTCCCTCAAGCGCGTGGCTGAGCGTCGATAGGGCGTTCGACTCGAATCACATGGTACGTTCAGCTGTACATGCCGGGCACGACATTGGACTTGCGCCTTGAAGCAGGACGCCTGGGTGATTGGCGCGGGTTGTCCTGGAGGTAGCGGCTCTAAGGCCGAGGCTTACCAACATTGTTCGTCCACGGGCGAAATGCCTGGTATTTCTGACTAAAGCGGCGAAGCGTCCGATGGCCGCGATATTGAGAGTCATTCGGCGCCATCGCTCCCAGCTTTTGCCTTTGTCTTGTACACCACGTCAGCCTGGACTATGGGCTGGACTTTGCGAGACGTAAACCTAGGATGCGGTTTGCCGAGATCATGTTGGAGTGACAGGACGCGGGTGCGAAGCTGTTTTGGTTTGGGTCAGGACGATTGTAACTAAAGTACGAATGAGAAAGCTGCCAGGGAGAAGCGTCTATAGCAAAGGTACCTGAGGTTCGGAGGTAGTAGAGGTAGGAGGAAAGGTAGTTCGGTTGCGGGGAGTTTTCTCGGCGGAACATCACTTCCGGATGATAGAGTCAGCTTCGGCGCCTCATTGCGCCGCGCGAAGAATTGGCCACCTCATCTCACTCACCGACGACTCGAGCGAACGCCACATCTACCCATTATCGACACACACACGACAACTTTATCGTTCTAGCAGCCCTCTTTCACGGCCGCCGAGATGTCGGACCCAAAGCAAGAGCTCATGCAGCAAGTGCGCCAACAATCGGCCATTCAAAACGCCAAAGCGCTCGTAGAGGTACGTTCGGAGGGCAACCAGCGGATTTGCTCGCATATCCCCTTGGCAAATAGCTCTGACGAAATGTGCAGAAGCTCAACGAACACTGCTTCGCCCGCTGCGTCCCCAATCCTGGCAGCTCTCTTTCCTCGGGCGAGACGACTTGCTACACGCAATGCATGGAGAAGTACATGGCGGGGTGGAATACGGTGTCGAATCAGTACATGCAGCAGGTGCAAAAGGGGGCGGCCCAGTCAATTGGGGGCGGAGGGGTTGGGTTGTAGACAGGATGGATGATTTCATGTGACGAGGCGTGGGCGGACTCGAGAGCACTTCGCTGCGGCGACCTGATGCCTCGACGGACGCGACAGATGCGAATCTGTATAACAAGGTGGGCCTTCAGCGGCAGATCAGTGTACTACATACTATAGTGAAAATCATGAGATCGGGATTTGGCAACACTCCACCTACAAATAATGGGAAACATCAGCCCATTACGTAGATGTATCAACTCGAGCCCTCGCCGCTGGGAGAAGGCAGCGCCTTCCTAGACTGTTGGACGCCAATGCTCTTTTGCCTGTCTGCGTATTCCTTCACAACGACACTGCAGCTGACTTCCTTACACAGCTTCCTTCTCCTTGCCTCCGGCAGCATACCGGCAAATTCCAATCCTGAAGCCCTTTCAATAGCCTCCATTGGTACTTCAAAATCCTGCAGTGGTTTGTCATTGGGAATTCTCGCGTTTGGCAGGACAAACGCGCCGAGCGACACGTTGCCTCCAGTCTTTCCGTCTTCAGCGAAGATCACTTTGTAAAAGTGAGTAGGCACTGCGACGTTGGGCGGATGCCCAATCACCTCGTAAGAGACCCGCCATTTCCCATCAGTCTCCCTCTTCGGCAGGTATAAAGGTCCCGTCACAACTCGAACACTCGGGTAGAAGCTTGTCAGGCGACGGCAAAAGTCCTCAAAATGTGCCCAGTAGTCGCGATTGAACCCGTCTCCAACCTGAGGGCACATGTTCGACAGCGTGAACGTCGAGTCCATGGCCCCTTGGCTCCATTTTGCGTCCGCCGCCGGTACCTGGTGACCTCGGTCGTATCCACTGCGAAAGTAGTCTGCCAGTTTTGCGCGGAACTTCTCGGGAATGCTGGTGTCCTCAGCGAAGTAAGAATGTCTCCGGTCGCCGTTCTTCATCAAAAGAGATGCGGGGGTTATGTGTTCGGCGACCCAGTGAGGGTTTCGTCTTGCTCGATCAAAAGACGATGTGAGGGAGGCCGCGGCGCGGAGGTCAGCCACGGGACCTGGAAAGCCGTACTGAAAGACGCCTGCGGGGTCGACGGGCTTTATGGCCGGGTCATGCTGGCTGAAGGATGGGAGTGGTGCCGCAGGCGAAGTTGGCGGACGGGCTCGATCGACGGTGTTCGATGGGTGGATCGGGGCAGTCGGGAGAGTAGCAGTGTCTTGCGCGCGTGGGCGGCTGGTGAAGGCATAGGCGGCTGCGGTGGATGCGGCGCCGGCAATGGCGGAGGCACCGGCGACGGCAGCAAGGGTGAACTTTGACATGGCGCTGCTAGTCGGTGGCATGGGCAAACGTCTGAGTCTGAGGGGATCCGGTTCTAATACCTACAGTACTAGTAGGAGCTCCGCACTGCTTTCCGCCAGCGGCAACAGTGAACGGTCATTCGGAGGAGGTCACGCTGCCCGATGTTTCATCGGACGCGCGAGGGACGCGATCGGCGGCCCGAGAGATATCACGTGCAATCGCGCTGGAACGCGCCTCCAGGCTGCCACGCGAGACGTCACTACTCGCGTCGCAGCTGCCGACTGAAGCCTTCCAAATTAATGTCCGAATTCCCACCTCATCCCAAGCCACAGGCCTGCATGCAAATCTGAAATTCTTTGTCTCTGGCACTGCGAGCGATGTGAAGGTGGAACATCGTCGATAGATCTGTTCGTAGCTCTTGAGGAACACATCGGACTGCATCGACGGGACCGGGCATCATGGCCGACCCATCGAACCACGGCGGGAGACCCGGAGAGGGAGAAGAGGAAGACGAGGAAGAAATTGATGATTCTGGTTACAAGACGATCAAAGACGCTGTACTGTTTGCCATCGACGTCAGCAAGAGCATGCTCGACAAGCCACAGGACTCAGACCCAAAGAAGCCGGACACGAATCTATCACCCACTGAGGCTGCCTTGAAATGCGCGTACAGTCTGATGCAGCAGCGCATCATCAGCAACCCAAACGATATGATGGGCGTGTTGCTATTTGGAACGGAGAAGAGCAAGTTCCAAGAAGGCGACGAGGAGGGCAAAGTTGGATTCCAATATCCCCATTGTTACATGTTGACAGATCTCGATGTGCCAGCCGCGGCGGATGTCAAACAGCTCCGGAGTCTGAACCAGGAAGAGGATGACGAGAACGCAAAAGAGCTGTTGCAAGCCAGCGGCGAGGAAGTCAGCATGGCCAACGTACTTTTCTGCGCCAATCAGATATTCACCACCAAAGCTCCGAATTTCTCCTCCCGACGGCTCTTCCTGGTCACTGACAACGACTATCCCCACGCTTCTAATCGGGATGCTCGCAACTCTGCCGCCGTACGTGCGAAAGACTTGTACGATCTTGGTGTGACTATCGAGCTCTTCCCCATCTCTCACCCAGATCGAGGCTACACCTTCGACCGCAGCAAATTTTACAACGACATTGTCTACTCAGCCACGCCCTCTGATCCTGAAGCCCCGGCTCCTTTGACCAAAGACATCAAGCCAGCCAATGCGTCCACGAAGGATGGCATCAGCCTGCTGCAATCCTTGCTCTCCTCCGTGAACTCGCGCGCAGCCCCTCGCCGGGCGCAGTTCGGCAATCTTTCATTCGAGCTGGGTCCTGGATTCAAGATCGGTGTGAGAGGATTCATCCTGCTGAAGCGACAGGAGCCAAAGCGGACGTGCTATGTCTATTTGCCACCCGATTCGGAAAAGCCCCAGTTAGCCGTTGGGAGCAGCACGCTCATGGCAGAGGATACCGCCCGAACTATCGAGAAGACTGAGGTTCGCAAAGCATACAAGTTTGGCGGAGAGTCCATATCGTTCATGGAGGATGAGTTGGCCAAAATTCGCGATTTCGGGGACCCTGTGATCCGGGTGATTGGTTTCAAACCCATGAGTATGCTCCCGATCTGGGCGAACTACAAGCATAACACTTTCATCTACCCTTCCGAGGAAGATTACGTTGGGTCGACTCGGGTGTTCTCGGCTCTTCTGCAGAAATTGCTCGCGTCAAATAAGTTCGCTCTCACCTGGTTCATCCCTCGACGCAACGCGGTGCCTGTGCTTGCTGCGGTGTATCCGGCCGCAGAGCGCCGCAACGACCAAGGCGAACAGACCATGCCCCCGGGCCTGTGGGTGAAGCCTTTGCCGTTCGCGGATGACATTCGCTTTGCGCCAGAGACCAATCTGGTCAAGTCGCCTGACGAGTTGACCGACCGGATGCGCGTTATCGTGCAGCAGCTGCAGCTACCAAAGGCTGTCTACGATCCCCAAAGATACCCAAATCCCTCACTGCAGTGGTTCTACCGCATTCTGCAGGCTCTGGCGTTGGAGGACGATCTCCCTGAACAGGCCGAGGACAAGACAATGCCCAGGCACAGGCAGATTCACAAGCGAGCTGGCCAGTACGTGGTTGACTGGGGTCAGGTGCTCGACAGCCAGTTTCGGGAATGGCAAAAGGCTCACGGAAGAAATGTGCATCCAACTGCAAGTGGTGGGGCAAAGCGCTCGGCAGAAACACCTTCGGCAAATGCAGCTGGCAATGATAGCAAAAAGTCGAAACACGACGCCGAGCCAGACGTTCCAGCCGATGAGGACGTGCGTGTAGCATGGGAGAAGAACGACATGGGGCACTTCACAGTGCCGAAGCTGAAAGGGTGGCTTGAGACCAAGGGTCTAGCAAAGGGCTGCAAGAAGCGAGCAGACTACGTCGACGCAGTTGGTAGATACTTTGAGACGAAAATGGATCTCGACTGAGTGCTTCGAGTTTTGCTTGGTTTCAGCGAGGGTGTCTCGGCGTTTTGTCATGGGTAGGAAATTTGCAGTGTATCAATGATTCGGAAACGTTCATTCACTTTCGCTTCACGGATGGTCGGTGATCGGAGTATGCAGGTCTTTGCTTCGTCCGCCAATGTGTTCCAAGGCAGAGTCAATACATCCCGTCGATCAAGTCCTCCCACAATGAACAACATATTAAACGTCGAAATTTCCTCGCCTCTGGCCAAATACGTCTTTGCTGTATCGGATTTAGAAGGCGAAACTCTGGAACCGACCTCCGGTTCTGTTTAAGTGTTATTGTATTCAGTGCAACGGTGAACGTATCAAGACATGTGGGCCTTGAACGAGCAGAACAACTTGTAGACCAATGTACTGTAATTACAACGGCTTGTCAGCTTAGGTCGCTCTGCCTTTGCCTTTACCAGAGTACGAGAGCACGCCCGTGCTCTTGTTGTCAGATCCGGGTTGCGCAGGCTTGTTAGCTTAGATCACTTTGTCGTTGCCTTTGTGAGTATGAGAGGGTATGCTGTCGTTCACATCGCCCTTGACGATGAGATTCTTCTCTGGCTTCAGGACGAGCTTCGGGCGCTGGCTCAAGTCTGGAACAAGCTCTTTCCAGTGCTCCCTGAGCCTATCACGTGCCGACTCGCTGAATTCAGTGATGGCGGCGTCTTTGCCGAGCCGCTTGAAGATCTTCACGAGAGAGTACTTGTAGGCACCCTTGCTCGATTCGAGCTGACTCCTCGAGGCCACAATGATGAGTCCATGACGTGCGCGCGAGAGAGCTGTGTTGATGCGTGCCTTTTCTCTGATCAACCCGAGGGCACCAGCAGCAGTGATGTCGAGGATGACGATTGGACGCTCATCGCCTTGAATCTTACCGACCGTGGACACCTTCACGCCAGGTAGAGACAGGCTGGAGCGAAACACGCCATGAAGCCACCTCTGTCCACGGTATGGTGTCAAGACTGCAACGTCTTTTGGCTAGTACTCCACGGCCTTGAATTTCTGCACCAGATTCCAGACGACCATGGCGCTGTCAGTGTTCACGCTCGAGCCAGTCTCAGTCTCTCTTGCACAGTATCGCCAATGTTTGGCACGCTGGGGACCTTGAAGAAGTGGTCCTGTCAGTAAAGACGGACTTGGGTCAGGTTGATCGAGCGAAGGTTGGAGGCGATTCACTGACTGACGTCCAGCAAACCACCGTGTGAGGCCCCAACTGACAATTGTTGTACCAAAGGCACGACCCTTGCGGAATTGTGTTGATGGTATAGAAGAGTTGGATGTCGTTGTATACCTTACGTTTGACGATCTGACGGGTTGGGCAAGACAGTGAGGCCAGCGAAGGAATTTAAGTCCGCGCGCTTGCTCCGAGCAAGGCATCATTTTGGTGTAGACTATGAACTGTAGATCTTGCAACAAAGCGCTCTTCAGGTCGTGTTGTGCTTTCCACTCTGCTACTTCCCCGCCAGCAAGCATTCGCCTCATTTGCCTCGAACTGTCATCGATCGCCACCAAAGGATGGATTATGCATCATAGAATGGAATTCATTGTGGGCAAGCAGGCTTGACAAGTGTGCACCTTGGAGAGCTTGAAGCGCTTTCAGTGTTGCTGCTTAGTTACTTTCATGTTACGGTATTCAAATCACGTCTTTGTGCTGAGCTACCGAAGGTGTCTTGAGTATGTAAAACAAGATCGCGGGGGTAGTTGACCCCCAAGACCCCCAAATCCTGACCCCAAACAGCAACGCGGGCGAGGCGAGCTCGGCGGGGCAGTTAAAGACCAGATTAGCTTGTTGTGTCCTCGCTCCCTGGGGGCAATCAAGGCGAGAAAAACGAGACCGATTTTGAAAGCTCTTCACTAACGCGAACAGTCCAATCCGCCATGACAGCCATCATCGATGCGAAGGACTTTGCAACACATAACAACCGGCAGTCGTAAGCTAGTCCCTGTTCACGTTCTGTGAGATACGCAAGCCGCAGAGTCCTAACAGTCGATATCTTCACAGATGCTGGCTTGCAATCCACGGGACGGTATGGGACGCTACAGATTTTGTAGAGTCTCATCCTGGGGGTGCAGCCACGCTTCTGAAGGTTGCCGGGAAAGATGCTACCGAGGCATACGACGAGATCCACAACGCTGAGCTTGTAGAGGAGACGCTGGGAAAGAGGGCCAAGCGCGGGACTATCAATACGGCCACGATCCCAATGCCGGAATCGGCTAAGAATGCGGTCCCAAATCAGCAAGACGGAAGCCCGTCATTGAGAAGCATGATCAATCTCAACGACTTTGAAGCCATGGCCCAGAAGGCTATGACACCGAGAGCTTGGGCGTACGTCTCGTCTGGTGCCGACGATGAAATTTCGAGGGACTACAATGGCCGCATTTACCAGAGGGTGATGCTTCGGCCACGGATCCTTCGTCGTGTTGGAGAGGTCAGCACGGCAACAAAGATACTTGGTCAAGAGTCGAGCTTACCTGTTTACACTTCGCCTGTGGGGCTCGCAAAGCTGGTTCATCCTGACGGCGAGTGCGCAATTGCGCGAGCGGCCGGGAAAGAAGGTGTCGTCCAGATTGTCAACACAGTGTCCAGCATGCCGATTGAAGCGATCATGGACGCTAGAACATCTGTCAATCAACCGGTGTTCTGGCAACTCTACGTCGACAAGAATCTCGACAAGTCAACGGCTTTTATCAAGCGAGTTGAGAAAGCAGGAGTCCAAGCCATCGTTTGGACGGTGGACTCACCTGTAGTTGGAAAACGTGAGCGAGACGAGCGAGACGAGCGGGAGAGAGACGAGCGGGAGAGGGGCGTAGATGAGCGGGAGAGGGGTGTTGAAATTGGCGAAACTTTTTCTGAGGTGGTCGAGACCTCGTCAACCAGCGGCATCGCCAAAGCGAGTACCGGTTTCATTGACCCCGACATCGACTGGAGCAGCATCGCCTGGCTGCGCTCAACGACGAATCTTCCAATCGTCGTTAAAGGCATCCAGAGCGTCGAGGACGCGGTCACCGCTGACGACCACAAGGTCGACGGGATCGTTCTCTCCAACCACGGTGGTCGCTCCCAGGACACTGCCCAGCCACCGCTTCTGACACTGCTGGAGATTAACCACTACGCCCCGCGCCTCGTCGCACGCGACAGTCGAATGCAGATCTTCGTTGACGGCGGTGTTCGTCGCGGCACGGACGTGCTAAAGGCGCTCTGCTTAGGAGCTACCGCAGTGGGCGTAGGTCGGCCTGTGTTGTACAGCATGAGTGGTGGATACGGAGAATATGGAGTTCGCAGGATGATCCAGATCTTGAGGAACGAGTTGCAGACGAACATGGCGTACCTCGGAGCAACCAATGTTCACGAGCTGGAGACGGGGATGCTCAACACGAGACGGCTTGAGAAGCTGGTGGTTGGGTCGACGAAGCTGTAGAATCGAATGTTGAGTGCATAGCATTGTAACATCCCGCCGATTCATCATTGATTGGGGTCGTATGCTCCCTCACCGTGAAGTCGCTCGGTGCAATGATGAAAGCCCAGAGCGTCTGGCGTCACGATCAAGGCACGAGCACACGTGCCGTCGAGGACCAATAAGCTCGATGCTACTTGAGTCAGCGACGCGCAGCTGTGTGGGGGGGAAGGGGGAGCGCGTTGGGCGCCGAGACTCTACGCGAATCCAGTGGAACAGCTGTGATAGAACGAACGCTTCTGTCTAGAGCTTTTTCGTCGGCGTCTAGAGCTGCGAGTAGTCTTTTTGTCCCGCATGGGGTGAACTGCCTCGTGGTGTCGTCTGTCACATCATTTTCCCGGAGTCGAGTCCAATCTCAGCCGATCGAGTAGTCGTGGATCCATACAAGCTTCTAGCCAGCATCTCGCGAATGATGAAATCTGACAGACTGTTCAAAAGCCCTCTGGCATTCAGACCGTCGGCCAGATGATCACGTGGAATCGGTAAGTACCTTCTTGATGTCGTTTCCGTGTACGGAGAAAATGCCTCGAGTGCCTCGTGAGCTCGGGTTTTGCATCCCCCGCCCTGCTCGCTTTGGGGGTCTCGGGGGTCAGACAGCTCGGCCAAAGACTGCCCGAGTGGAGCTCTCTCCAGAGCTCCGAGCGCGTCGGCGATTGGACGGAGCTCGGGAGCTCGGGCCCGGGACAGTCCCGGCAGCGATATGAGAACGAAGCCGCCCGCATCACTCGCAACGTCTTCGCGAATCGCCCACGGCATCATGAGCGACGACAAGAAAACTAAGGTCCTCTTGTTTGGATTGGGTGCCATCGGTGGCTTCTACGCTTTCATCTTGGGTCGAAACGAGAATGTTTCACTGAGCGTGGTGGCGAGGTCGAACTTTGACAGCGTCAAGTCGCAGGGACTGAGAATCGAAAGTCAAAATCACGGCGACCACAAGGTCAATATTGAGAACGGTCAGTCTGATTAGCTCCTGGGAGAACTATCAACCCCGAAGCTAACGACCGCGGGCTTAGTCTACAAAACCCCTTCGGACGCCGGGCAGATATTCGACTTTGTTGTCTGCACGAATAAGGCCATCAACCCGGAAGCAACCCCAGCACTCTTCGAGAACGTGGCAGACGACCGGACTACATTTGTTATCATCCAAAACGGCGTGGGAAATGAATTGGCGCTTCGTAAGACCTTCCCGCAATCTAGCATCATCAGTTGCGTAACTTGGGTGGGCGCGACGCAGGTCAGCCCCGGCCTGATCAAGCACACCAAATCCGAAGACATGCAGATTGGCCTTTTCCCGAACCCAAGTCTGGACCCCAGCCTTGAGGAAAGTCATCTCGACCGCTTCGCGAGTCTATTGAGTACCGGCAAGACGATTTTCACCGTCGAAGACAATATCCAGATCAAACGCTGGGAGAAGGTCGTCTGGAACGTTGCTTGGAACCCCATTACAACCTTGACGAACGTCGACACACAGAACTGGCTCGAGTCGTCGCCCGAAGCCACGCCCATGACCAAACGCCTGATGCGCGAGGTCATTGACGTCGCCCAGCGCTGTAACGTGCCGCTGGGCTACGAGTTGATCGATCAGCTATTCGCGAAGATCTTGGCGATGCCGGGAATCTACAGCAGCATGCACACGGATATGAAGGAGGAAAGGCCGTTGGAGGTCGAAGTAATCGTTGGCCATCCGATGGCGAAAGCGAGGGAGTTTGGGATGGATGTGCCGACGTTGGCCGCGGTTTACTCCATGATTATTGCGGTCGATCGGAGGCTGGCGAGCAAACTATAGCCAGCACATGGTGGAATGTTCGCACCGCTTTTGATGCCACACACTTTTGATTTACTTGTGTTGACCATTCTCGTGCAGCCCTCAGTGGATAGAAACATAAATGGAGGCGGGGAGAAGAAAGGGAACCTCGGGGTAGCCAAGTGATTGGCATCGTCAAGACCGGACGAGCGATGTCGGTCACAAGCCACGCCCTGTAGCTGCCTTTTTGGGGTCGGATCGTTCGTCGACGATGCTCAATATCCATCCCATAAGATCAGGGACTGTACCGGCGAGTTCGACCTCACTCGTCACATCGTTAGCGAAATATTGACACAAGTTGTCGGTGCTTCCTAAGATTCTCGACCAGACGCTCTCTCTTTGTCGCGTCAGGCTTGCTTTGCGACATGGCAAACGTCACGTCCGATCTCGGCGTGCCATCCAACACCTCAGCTCCCAACCCTTCACCTTCTAACACCTCACCTTCTGACACCTCACCTTCCGAAACCTCATTCCCCACCACCTCACCTTCCACCCCCTCACCTTCCACCCCCTCACGTTCCAAGACCTCATCTTCCAAGACCTCAGCCCCCATCCCATGGTCATCCATGGACGATTCACCAAAATGTACCGAAACTCGCAAGCGGCAAGACAACATCGGCCTAACAACATCAAATGCGGAAGACTGGAATGGCTCCGATGACCCGGACGATCCTCGAACCTTCAGTCTAGGCCGACGCCTCTATTCGATCGTCTCCGTGACTTTCCTCGCCTTCGTGAGCACCTTTGCCGCTGCAATCTACAGCCCCGGTGCTTCTTTCGTTGCTGAAGAGTTCAAAGTGTCGGAGGAGCTGGCCATCTTGCCCTTGTCCTTCTACAATATTGGGATGGCACTCGGGCCCTTGGTTTCATCGCCCTTGTGTGAGAATTTTGGTAGGAGAGTCGTCTTCCTGACGACAAGCCCAATCTTTGCGCTCTTCATGCTAGGAGCGGGTTTCTCGCAATCGCTCCTCGCGTTGATCATCTGCCGCTTCTTTGCGGGATTCTTCGCCGCGCCTGCTATCGGGAACGCATCTGCGACCATCATTGACTACACGGCGGGTCAGTATCGCGCCGTCACCATGGCCTTCTACTACTCCGTTCCCACTTTCGGAGCACTTTTCGCGCCGCTGGTGGGAGGTCTCGTTGTGGTCGCCAAAGGATGGAGATGGACGCAATGGACCGCCGTGTTCTTCACGGTTGCGTTCTATATCCCCGTCTGCTTCACAAAAGAATCTTACAAAAAGCTTATCCTGCAGCGGCGGGCGAAAAGACTGGGGATCGAAGGACCCATTCATGAGGCGCGGAGTGCAGTCCAATTTGTGAAGTACTTCGCAATGACCCAGCTCGGCCGGCCGTTGCACATGCTATTGACGGAGCCCATCGTTGCGCTTGTATGTACTTACAACGCGTTCCTATTCGGCTTGATCTATACCTTCGTGGTCGCGAGCTCTTGGGTGTACGAGACATCCTACGGCTTTGACTTGACAAGCCAGAGTCTGTCGTACTTGGGTCTGGACATAGGGGCTGTGACTGCTCCAATACTTTTGATCATTCTGGACTTCTCATACTACCAACCTCGTCTGAGACGCTTCGAGCAGGTGCATGGCTCAGACCACACATTTCCGCCCGAGAACAGGCTCTTCCCCGCTCTCATCGCGTCCTTCTTGCTGCCATTAGCACTCTTTGGCTATGCCTGGACCGCGAGACCAGATATTCACTGGGCGGTGCCCATGATATTCCAGGGTATTGCCACCACGGCCTCTACATCCATCTATGCACCAACAAATCTATTCATGATGGACCACTACGGATCTCTGTACGGGGCATCGGCGGCTGGCGCTGCCATGTTGTCCCGCTATATACTCTCGGCTGCTTTTCCGCTATTTTCATTGCAGCTTTACGAGAGGCTGGGAGTTGGCTGGGCCACGAGTCTGCTGGCGTTTTGCACTCTGGCGATGGCACCGATACCTTGGTTGTTTTGGAAACGAGGCGAGCGAATCAGGGGGAAGACAAAGTACGAGACGAGTAATTGAACCAAAAGAATTCTCGCTGCCCTGAGCGAACGAGACTATCCAAATCATCCAACAAAGCGTCTACTTCGTCATCAGGTCCTCTGCTGCTTTCCGCACCTCTTTTACAAGAGATATCTGAACCCGCCGGCAATTTGAGCGTCGGTGGGGCCGCTTTTGCCAACGGGTTCGCCGTTGTCCATCTTCTGGTTCTGCCGACGCAGATAGAGAAAAGTTCCTGTAGCCAAACCGACGGCGATGACTGCCGCGCCGAGATTCACGGCAAATGCGGCGATGTATAGTGGCTCGTCGTAGTAAAGGTACGAGGTCCAGACTGAATTGGTCAACGTCAGCTCATCACCTTTTCGAGAATTTCAATGACGGCGACAGGCTTACTATTGGGTGTGTTGCAGATGCAGTTGATCAGAGCGATACAAGCCGCGCGCTTCACAGCAGGCTGGGACATACTGCCCGAGATCCAGGAGAGCTGGACAATTGCCGACCCGTAAAAAGACGAGGGCAACAACATCATTGCGAAGTAACGCCCGGCCGTGGAGAGGGTAGAAACTGCAATAATATTCGCAATGACCGTCACACACAAAGGGAGCGCGACGTGAAGGAAGCGCTCTTGCTTCTGTTCGATCATTAGCTCGCCCATAACATCATGAAGTCAATATCAACTTACCCTGTCACTGTGGAAGCCGTTGATCAACATGAAGATGACGCAAAGACAAAACGGAGGCTGTGGCCAAGAAGTCAGCAGCTGCAAAGTAGCAGCCCAATCGCTCGTTATGAAGACTCACCGCAACAAGCCCATAGGATATGGTTCGACCGTACCCAAGACCGGCTACGACGGTGGGGAAAAAGTTGTTGACGGCGCCCGCTGTGTATGATGCGTAAAGGATGCCGCACATCAACCAGGTTTTAGGATCCTCACACGCCATACGGAAACCTTGCCATGCCGTGACTTCGCCCGAGTCGTCTTGTTGTTTCAAGTCCTTCTCATAGTTCCAGCGTAAGAACGAGCGCTCGCGCTCATTGACACCCCAGATTTTGTTCGGCGAATTCGGAAGGTAGGAGGCGAAGATGATGGCGAGTCCGACTGTCAAAACACCTTCGATGAGAAACAGCCAACGCCAGCCCTCGAGGCCATGTGCGCCGTCCAGCTCCAGAATCCCAATTGCGAAGAGCGTGCCGAAGGCGTTGCCGAGCTGCGAGCCCGAGTATAGGATGGCGGTGCGAAACGCCATCTGCTGACGAGTATAAAAGCAACTCAAATAAAAGAAAGCGCCTGGGAAAAAGGCTGCCTCGACAAACCCGAGCATCTGTGTTACGCGTTAGCGTGCGCTCCTGAATGTTGTGCTGTCATTTGGAAGCCCAGGCCGCCATCCTGGCCAGCACTTACAAACCGAGCCGCAATCAGTCCCCCAAAGCTGGTGACCGCAGCAGTACATGCAGATATGCCTCCCCAGATCGCCACTGCACTACATATATAGATTGCAGGGTAAGAAATCTTCGAGACGATCAAGTTGGAAGGAACCTGCATCAGAACTGGGTTCTCAGAGTTAGCGGACAAGTATTGCAGGGCTCTGCGTGTTTCAATCCTTACTATAACCGACGAACAGAATCGAGATGGCTGTGTTGAAGTCTTGAGTCGACATGTTCAAGTCCTCCATGATGCTCGCCAGCTTACTCGCTGCCAAGTTCTGACGATCCAGGTAGTTGAGGACATCTGCGATGAGCTGCGGTCAGCAGTTGGTCCTCATGCAACTCGCGGTGACCGGCTTATTACACATGATTGTCATTGCTGGCATGATAAGCAAGTCCAGTTTTAAAGTCGCTTTCTTGCCCAGCTTTTTGATCTCCTCCTCTGATAGCCCAGCCAACTGCTCTGGATAGGGCAGTTCATGCTCTTCATGAACCTTGTCAAAATCTTCGACATGGTCATCAATGTTGGCCTTGACGTTCGACGCCATTTTTCCGATCCTTCAGGGGCTTGTAAATCCAAGGCTTGTGTTGAGTGTGGCAGAAAAAGAGCGCTGATGTCCAGGCGAGGAGACAAAGTAGCCAGATGAGGCGCCAGGGAGAGCAAGGCTGCTTTTAGGTTTGTCCATTCTACAAATACTGTACAGTCGTCGTCCGTGCGTTCTCATGAATGGTGAGCTTCTGCCGGGAATCCAGTGCATACGAGTGTGGGGTTCGGACGCCAGGATGTGGGGAATATTGGGGGGCATCTGGGGCCCCCAAATTGCGGAATCTCCTTTTGGGGGGCCCATCGGGTGGGGCACCTACTGGCAGCTAGCAAAGGCCGAGCACTTTCTCATGGCAAACCATGGAATTTGACAAACGTGGGACCCCAGTAGCTAGACAACGCCAACAACTTTCTCTCGTCAGAGTCCCAGAATTGACAGCAACCTCGTCACACCGTCCTCGCTACGAATGATGAATCTCTTCTCCCTTGAGGGTAGAACCGCCTTGATTACCGGTGCAACGCGAGGCATCGGTCAATCGCTAGCGTTGGCCTTAGCAGAAGCCGGAGCAGACTTGGTTCTCATCCAGCGACCCGGGAGTAACGATCATACAACGAAGAACGGCATTGAAAAGCTTGGACGCAAAGCTGCCATCTATGAAGCAGACCTCGCGAGTGCGAAGGACATGAAGGGGTTAGTCAAACGGATCATAGATGACGGGCATGACCTCTCAATACTGGTGAATTGCGGCGGTATCCAGAAACGCCATCCTGCACATCAATTTCCAGACGACGATTGGAATGAGGTAATCTTCCGTGTTTGGCTCGAATAGATTTCACAGCTGACAAGAGCAGGTCTTGCAGGTCAACCTCAGTACCGTGTTCACCCTGGCGAGAGACGCGGGGGCTTACATGCTCACCCGAGAGCCACAAGGCAGTCCGCCGCATCGAGGTTCGATCATCAACATTGCGTCGTTGGTTTCATTCCAAGGAGGGCTCAATGTGCCTGCGTATGCCAGCGCGAAAGGAGGCGTTGCTCAACTTACAAAGTCGTTGTCGAATCAGTGGGCAGCACATGGTGTCAACGTTAACGGGGTGAGGTAGCTCGCTCTCCTTAAACAAACAAACCACTAACGCCGCAGCAGATCGCGCCGGGCTACATCTCCACGGATATGAACGAAGCTCTGATCAACGACGAAAAACGAGCGGCGAGCATTCTCGAGAGGATTCCGGCCGGTCGATGGGGCTTGCCGGATGACTTCAAGGGGTCGATCGTGTACCTGGCGAGCAGGGCTTCGCTCTACGTGTCGGGGGAGATCCTGACGGTCGATGGTAAGTATCGGAGTGACTGCATTGAGGAAATGAATGGCTAATTGCTTCCAAGGTGGTTGGATGGGACGATGAGTATTCTTTGTGCTCGAGTGGACAGAGAGGGGGCTAGGAGGCCAGGGCTCATCTTTAGGGCAAAGAAGAACGTGTCCAGTATTGGGATCGATGGGCTATGTACCTTGGGACACATAGTTTCCCAACTGAATTGGAACATTTGAGCTGGTCTCTTGCGCTGTAGCTCCACGTCCGTTCCGAATCAGGTTGAAATGTCGATGAACGTGCCTAGATGTGTCCGGCAAAATCCTGTGCCCGATGCTACGCCGGCGCGGTCGACTGTGCAATAGCGTTTCGCACACGATGCGCACATGTCGGATCCAGGACGCGTTGTAGTGTGGACAGCGAGTCAAGCCTCGGAGATAGACGAAGAGAGAAATCGACGTCCGGAGGTTGGGGCGGACGAAGGAACCATCGGCCTACCTTCCTTGCGAGAGTGGGGGCTTTGGGGGGCTAGGTCGGCGTTTGGGGGTTGCGAGCGTTCCGGGCCACATGTATCATCATCATCCGATTTGACCCAAGTCGACAGAGCTCTTCTGGCTGGCAGCACTACGAGGTAGGTGCGTCGAATCCACCGGCTGTCAGATGGCCTCCACTTGATTTTTGACCAGCCTGAGGCCTGAGTCACGTGTCGGGAGTCCGCACCTTCTCTGTTTGTCCAGAGCTTCCAGGTTCTTGAATGGAACGCTTTTTGTCTCAGAACGCTCGGACCCTCCTCCGCCGACGCCGACGCCGACGCTTATCCACAGACAAAGACGCTTTCAACTTAGCTCGATCAACTTGTTCGTCAGTATGAGCGAAACGACCGCGTCACCAAGGCCAAAGCGCCAGCGTGCAAGTCGCAAGAATCAGCCTTTACGTCACACATGCCCTTATGATGGGTGCGGGAAACGCTACTCTAGAGCGGAGCATCTCAAACGGCACTCGCTCAACCACAGTCCGGAAAATCGGTACCACTGCAGGGTGCCGGGTTGTCACAACTCGTTCGTGCGGCTTGATCTCTTCGAGAGGCACAAATGCAAGCACGACGAGACTGCAAAAGACCGGTCGACATCTCCACGCGGCGACCACGGGTTGAGGCGGCGCGCAACCGAAAGCACGCTGACGAGGGGACAGTTGAACGGAGAGCAGGTCTTTTTGACTGGAGAAGCGGTTTCGGACGATTCACACACTGGTCTTCCAAATGATTCTCAATGGCCGCTGCAGGCGAGAGATGGTTATCTCTCGCCGCCATCAGCCCTCCCTGCAGCTGGCGCGTTTCCACCACAAGCACCTGCTCTGGCATCAGCACCGAGTGTGCCCGACGACCACTGGCTCAACGCTCCCGGCCCGAGTGGGAATGGACAGGGCCCAAATGCGCCTCTCGTCGACCAGCCTAATGACAACTTCGCCGCATGGCTTTTCGATAGTCCAGACTCCCACAACCTTGACTTCAACTGGGAAAGCATGCCGTTCCTGGACTTTGGTCTGGATTACGCCGCGAATGACAACACAGTGGACGGTTTGGCAGGGTACGAGTCGAGTTTGACTGGGCAAAGGAAGCAAAGCATTGGAAGCCCTGCTTCTGGACAGCGACCAAAACCTCCAGATGGGGAGCCCCACCTCAAATTTTCCGAGGAGAAACGCCATGGAACGGTAGGGATCCTCTCCTCTTTCATGTGGCGAAAACGCCCTAGATATGACGGATGTAATCGGACTGGATCTGTACTCGCCAGCTCGGAGAACGGTCTCTGGCCCAACGTTACCAGCGTCCTTTTGGAGAACTTCATCGACGCATTCTGGCGCCATGTTGCCCCTTCTATTCCCATCATACACCAGCCCACCTTCTGTTGCAATGATCGCGAGCCATTACTTTTATTGGCAATGGTTGCCCTCGGAGCTGCCGCAGTGGTCGCGTCCAAACCAAAGGGCACTTATCCAGACTATCGAGCTCTGTCCGATTTCATCGCCACGAATTTACGCTGGGAAATCGCTCCCCACGACGACGGTAAGTCGGTGGAAAGTCCGCGTGCAGCACGCAGGAGACTAACCAAATGAGCAGCACAGCCGCCTGTCGCCTTGTGGGTAGGACAGGCACTGCTCCTGTTAGAACTCTACGAAAAGATGTATTCGACACGCCAACTGCACGAGCGAGCTCATATCCACCATGCATCCACCTTGACACTATTGCGACGGGGAAACCCCATGGTAGGCCGCCAGGGGAGCGAAACTCCTCCGACCGAAGCGCCAACTAGAGCAGCATCGCCGGAGCGACATTCTGATCGCCCCGACGCTTCCCAGCCCCCTAGCAATTGGTCCTGGTGGAAACGATGGGTGTCGAACGAGTCCATGAATCGAGTTGTCTTTGCAGCTTTCCAGATGGACACCCTCCATGCTTGCATCTTTGGCCACTCAGCCGATCTATTACCTCATGAGCTCCGCCTACCTCTTCCATGCGATGAGTCCATGTGGGCCGCGAGAAGCGCCAATGAAGTCCGCCGTCTCGAGAGTACGTTCGCTATGTACCGAATCAAGCAACCGAATTTTCTGGATGGGCTGAAGCGCTGTCTTCATGGCTACGAGGTCATGACACATCACCTGGCCCGGCTGGTGCTCATGTTTGGCCTTTCTTCAATCGGACTCCACATCAACCGGAGAGAAAAACAAGTTCAGTTTGTGGAGAGCGCCCCGTCACTGCAAGAACAGGCCCGTTGGCGCTCGTTGCTGCTGAAAGCCTTTGACCACTGGCGACGCAGCTTTGATGAAGTCTTGAGCCCACACCATCCGCGCGGGACGCATGTGCCCGTCCAGGATGCTACAAGTCCGTCCGTCCTGTTCCATCTTGCTCATCTTACCATGCATGTGGACATCATCGACTGTCAGATCCTATCGGGCTCGCACCGCCTCGTGAGTCGCAAGGTCTCGGACTCGGATCGGGCCTCCGTCGGTCAACGGATGAGAGTCTGGGCGGAGACAGCTATGGCGCGGCATGCCGCTTTGCACGCTTTCAAGATATTGCACATGGCTTTTTCGGGCGGCGACGGCACAGCCAGCGCTGGTAATCCCGCCGCCGGCTTCACCTGCCGCAACCCGTCTTTCACCTACCTTCCGTGGATCTTGTACATTTCCAGTTTGACTGTCTGGGCCTATCAGTTTGCTTCGGGCAATCAATCATCTTCTACGATGAACCAGATCCCACCAGATGCTTCTCCGCCCGCCTTTGATCTGGCTTGCAAATACGTGAATGCATGCGTACGGGTCTCGGACGCTAATCAGCTTCCCTCTCTGACCTCCAAGGAAGGATGCGCTGCCGTGCTCAGAGCTTTGGCACACGACTTTTCTTGTGCGGAGTCTGAGATTTTGCTCGAAGCCGCGAACAGGCTTCAAGAATGTCACGGCATGCTCACTGGTGTGTCGTTGGATCTTTGGAGCGGATGATGAAGATTTCGAAGATGTTACGAATGCGACCTACCACTCCCTGATTGATCCGTCGGGGCCATAGAACTCCTTGCACTGCCAAGGCTCTGTCTCACTCGCAATCTTCCTGATCATGTCTTCGTCGATGTCAATGCCCAGACCTGGCCCGGTAGGAGCACCAACGTGACCCTCCTTGATAGCAAACACCGACTGGTCCTTCAAGTAGGTGTTCAGATCGATGTCCCCAGCCTCCACGTTGTAATGCATGCCAAGCGACATCTCAAGGATCACGAAGTTTGGCGTGGAGAGCCCAACATGAAGCGAAGCAGCGAATGCGATGGGACCGAGGGGACAGTGAGGAGCAATTCCCACGTCGTATGCTTCGGCCATGTTCGCCAAGCGTTTTGTCTCCGAGATTCCACCTGCGTGTGCAATGTCGGGCTGCAAGATGTCGATAAGCCCGTTCTCGAAAAAAGGCTTCGCGTCCCAGCGATGGTACAGCCGCTCGCCGAGCGCAATAGGGATGGAGGTCATGTTGGAGAGCTGCTTGAGGGCCTCGGGATGCTCGACAAGGATGGGCTCCTCAATGAACAGCGGACAGTGCGGCTCGAGTGCCTTCGCAAGCTGCTTTGCCATGGGTCGGTGAAGTCGCCCGTGGAAATCTAGCCCTGCGTCAAGGCCGCACGCCTTCACCGTCTTAAGGCGTTCGACGCTGGCGTCAACCACAGAGGGGGAGTCAAGCCAGTCGATGTCCTCCGTCGCGTTCATCTTCACGCAGGAAAGGCCCTGGGCCTTGCGTGCCTTGCTGGACCGGCGTCAGTAGAGTGTTCTTGTGGATTAACGTTGGAAGCTCCCACTCACGCAGCGGATTCAATGTCAGAAGGGCGATCACCACCGATCCAGCAGTAGACCTTGCACTTGTCGCGCACCCTACCGCCGAGGAGTTCATAAAGGGGAACACCCAGGCGCCGGCTTTTGAGATCCCACAGGGCAATGTCAATCCCAGAAAGCGCGGACATGAAGACAGGCCCACCGCGATAGAACCCCAGGCGCCATATCAGCTGCCAGATGTGTTCGATATTGCTGCGCGTCTGTGAGCAAAGCGGCGATGAATCGCGAATCGCGAGTCTGGTACTCACTTTGCCTCTTTTCCCTTGATTCTGATGATGATCTCGTCCAATGCACCTGACACAGCACGGTCGTGCCCTTCTAGCGTGCCCTCCCCCCATCCCACGTGACCTTCCTCGTCTGTGATCTTGACAAAAAGCCAGCGAGGCTTGACGCAGAAGCGCTCGACGGATTTGATTTTGGCCATGATTATCTCGGGGCTGAAGATTCAAAGTTTGTGAGTCTGTGGGCCGGAAGAGCAAAGCTATTGCTGATTAGATCGTCTTACTTATGGAGGGGCAAGCTGGAGTGGCACATGGGGCTTCGGTGGATACTTTGCCGCTCCTCCGGACCCCACCCACCTTGAAGCCCCACGTTGGGGGCCACCAGATGGGGGTACACCCATCTGGTGGCCGAATCCCGATCAGAAGTGTACAGTACCGTATAATTATTCTGATCATCCTTTCCATCCGCGGCTCGCTAAGACGGAGTGAAGCGGCGGAAAAATGCATGGAGCCACGGAAAAGTAGTCGTGAAGTTGCATGCCAAGGCCGACTATGGAAGGTTTAGACGATAGAGGCTCAAGCAGGGAAAGACCTGCCGAAACAACATCCATGGATGCCACCCCTCGCACCCCTACCGAGCGTGCCTTTCCACGAGGCCAGAGTTAAAGGTGCCGTGTTAAAATTGTTGTCATTTTCATGATCAATTTAGCTGATGCTTTGCAGGCTGATAGGGAGGCTATGGTTCCCTTGAAAGCCCCGCCTTCGCACGCGACAGTCAATACTGAGCTTGGTAGCACTGTTCTTGGCCTAAGTTACAGCACATTGAGCTTTTTTGGGCTTTAAGAAAGAGGAGAGAAAACAACCACGAGACGAGCAGGCGAAGAGCATGAGAGAGCCCAAAAGTCATCAGTACTTTCAAATCTGCCCAAACGCCACGCTTGAAGACCAAATGCACCGGAAGAGCACACTGCCTCCCGGTCTCTCGCTTTCCGTCCCGTCGCAGCCCAGTGCGTGATGATGATGCCTAGGGTCGTCGAACGCGTCTCCCGTTCCTCTATCCCATGCTGTCCGTATTCACAACTCCGCCACCCATGCCACCAACCATCCCTCCCAGTCGTCGGTCCCCAAACTCTCTCCCGCCCACAACCCCGTGCTTCCCTCGCTCTCACGCGAGAGCAGCCCAGACCCAAAACATCCCCGTGAACGCCATGCCGAGAAAGAACAAGTCAGAATACAAAGGCCCGCTAAAAGTGCAAAAGACAAGGGCGAAGTGGCCAAGAGGACCAGTGGGGACAAAGCTCATGCTCGCTGCCAGTCGGCGCCCGAACAGATGCTCTCTAGCAGCGAAGATGCGAAAGCCAAGAACGAGGCTCGACCTATCCACGTATCGCGGTCGGCGCCGAGGTCTCGACCAGATAGTTGGCACTGCTGTGGTACGGATAGCCAAAGCTGATGGGGGACGTGGCGCGGCCGCCCATGCCGCCTCCAGTTGCCGGTGCCGGTGAACCCGAACGAGAGGACACGAAAGGACTACGAATGGCCGATGAGGGCTGGGCACGCTCGTTGCTCCCGTCGAAGGAGGGCGATGGTGTTGAAGAGCCAGAAGAGGATGTCGACGAGGCGGTGTCCTTCGCCATGTTATTATTGTTACCAGAATGTGCGGCCGCCGCATCGTCTTGCTTAGGCGGCGGCGAAGAAGCTCCTATTTTGCCTGCAGAAGAGGAAGGCGTGAACTGCTCGAGGATATCGGTCAGCCCATCGTCCTTCATCACCGCAGCGGTCAAGTGTCGTTTAGACCTCAGTCGAGTGCGGAAAGTGGCCGTTGGCGGAACCTACGTAGCAGAATTTCTGTACCAGATCCTTGTATTGGTCCGAACCGATCGCAGGCCGATCGGCGGCGGTGTTGAGCTCGTCGGGGCGCTCCTGCGCCTTCTTCGGTCCCTCGGAGCGAGCCATGGTTCCAAAGTAGCTGCCCCCGCGAGGCTTCTGACCGGTGCTCATAAGACCGCTCTCCCTCCCGAGCTTGTCCTGGGCGGTCGACAGGGCAGCAGATAAAGAGGCGCCAAAGTCATACCGCCCGCCAAGTCCGTTGGTGGATTGAGCGCCAACTGGGGCTGTGAACATTCCAGTTCGCTTGCTCCGAGGCTTCAACTTGATCGAACCGCCCGACTCGTCCAGGACCTTGTCAGGGGAGCCGAAGTGGTAAGACGGGCCATTTTCGAAGTTAGATGCAAAGTCGTCGTCGAGTGATTCCTGGCGGCCTCTCGACGGGGAAGGAGGCAGATGCCGGCTACGAGGAATGGCGTTGAGAGGTCGCGTTCCCCCGATGTTAGTCTTGACCGATGGTCTCGATGGCTTCTCGGCCGTCTTGATGAAGTCGATCTGGTAGTTGGCACCGGCGTTGTTGTCCCAAAGCTCCTTTCCGCCAACATTGTACCGCACGCAAAGCAACAGCGATTTGTTGTCGATGTTCGCTTGATCTGATAACTTGATCTGAAAGTTAAAGCGGTCAAGTCCATCATCGCACGGGCGCTGGGTGTCGGCACTGAACTCGGCCACCACCTCGGAAGTCGTCTGCCAGTAGTCGAGAGTGAAGCGGGCCACGACCAACTTCTGGAAGGCGAGGTTCTGAACGGCAACGACGCCAACAAGGGTCTGTTTGTCGGCGGAAAGGAATATCCGATCGACGCGTACAGGCCTCGTCTTCCTCTCAAAGGTGTCTTCTGGGAAATTGCATAGCTTCATCTCTCGCTCCGATTTCCCTTTTCCGTCAAAGGGAAACTCGACTTCGCTTTCATACATCTCCACGGGGGAGGTGCCGGCGCTGACCGCAATCGGCTTGTCAACCTGCAAGAAATGCCGGGTCTGGTTATCGCTGTCGTTGAAGTGGACCGATTTGTGGTATGTCGGAGTGCCGGGCATGCTGGAATATCGCCGCCTAGATGAAGGCCTCAAGGCGGGCTTCACCAGCTCGCCAGACTTCTTTCGCACGAGCGGCGGCTTCGACGGGGAGTCGTCATCATCGTCGCTGTCGCTCGATGTCGCGACTGCCTCGTAGTGCTGTGCTCTCGGAATGATGATGGCAGTCTCGGTGGACGATCGGGAGTGTGATATTTTGCGTGCCTCGGCCGATAGAGCAGTCGGGGACGTGCTTTGCGAGATTGGTGCGGAGGTGTGCTGTACGGCCAACAGCGCGCTCTCTTTTTCGGGCGAGCTCTCTCTTCTCTGGTCGATTGCTCGAACCGCGTCTTGCAACTCTTCCCAACTCTTCTCTAGCTCCCGGCCCCGCGAGCCATTCGTACGTTGCTCACTGTCACCGTCGGAATTCTCGGACGAGTCTGGAGGAGACAGGACGGCACCAGTAGACATGACGAGATTGTGAGGGGCTTTCGGGATCGTATCGCCGTTGGTGTGTGGCGTGGCCTGGGCGAGCGGATCGGGCGCTTCGGTGGGGGTCGGAGGTGCGACGTCCGAGTGAGACACGGACGGGGACCGTCGATGTTTGCGGAGGTACGAGGAGGAGGCCATTGACCTGGGGGGTGACGGGCGGCCCACGGAGGGCGAGCGGGGGCCATTGTCGTGGAGCTGGGTCGGACTCCGGTTGAGGGTGGGACTGGAGGATCTCGTGGACGCAGGTGACTGCTGTGAGGGCGGGGTGTAAGGCATTGCTCCCGCTCGAGACAGGAGGGATGGAGGAGGGGGGATTGGTAGGGTGTGTGGGTCGATTCAAGGCGTGCAACGCATCAAGGGTCGTTCCAAGCTATGGACCAGAACTGGCACCCGGGGGGAAGGGGGGGCACGTCAGCTCCGCCGCAGTCGGGTGCCCAGGCACACAGGTGGTGAATGCGGACTCACAGAAAGATACGAGGAGCGTCACCGGGGGCGGAGACGCTGATATCGAGGAATGGTCTTCGTAGGGATCGAGGATCGCTGTGCCACTCGCAAGCAGGCAGGACGAAGGTGGCGGGGGCGGCGTCGGGGCGGAGAGGCTTGGAAGTCGTCGTCGAGGGTGCGGACGACCTCTCTCTCACTCGCGGCGGTCGGCGGCAGGCGACGAGAGGGTTTGAAGGGGGGAAGAGGAAGCCTCGTGGGCGCGTGTCGTGGTCGTCG
The DNA here is from genome assembly GCA_004216415.1 of Aeminium ludgeri. Classification (NCBI taxonomy): domain Eukaryota; kingdom Fungi; phylum Ascomycota; class Dothideomycetes; order Mycosphaerellales; family Aeminiaceae; genus Aeminium; species Aeminium ludgeri. The sequence goes on from SGQK01000018.1 coordinate 223,774, forward strand.
CTGCCGGGGCCGGGGAGGTCGCGGCTGCCGGGGGGTGGCGGATAGGTATGTGAGGTGAGGTGAGGGCGGGAAGGATGGAGGGAGACAGGCGCATAAGGTAACAAAGCACGGCGAAATCGGGTGAGACGAGCAGGGACGTCGCAGCACCCCGCACCGCAACGGCGCTCGACAATGCAGAGATTGGCAATGGGCGGCGCGCGCAACAGGGTCGCGGAGGGCGGAGGTGTGGAGGTGAGAGGTGGGGAGGTCGATAGGTAGATAGATACACGGGCACCCTCCTCACTCACACGCACGCGCGTGCAAAGCAGGTCGGCGGGCGGGGGCCTAGACGCACGCGGGTGGGCAGGGGAGAGAGAGGCGAAAGCAACTTTGGCGGGGAGGAGGAGCGTCGGGTGTTGTGTTGAGGGCCGACGAGCGGGCGGTTGAATGAATCAGGGTCGAGGAAGCATGCAGGCAGGGATGATGGGATGCGAGGCAGACGACGACGGTTGGCGGTTGGCGGCTTCTGGCTCGCCGGTACACGAGTATCATCAATTAAATACATGATGAGATACTTATAGTAAGTAAATGAGTGACCACCTATTATTGTGTCCGAGTCTGTCGGTCAGTCTGTTGTTGTGCCTTGAAGTGCGCCACCACCAGCTCCAGCGCGATGCTGCTGCCGGCCATCACATACGGTACTGTACCGATTCTGCCTTTCCCGCGGCGTCAGCAGCAGCAGCAGCAGAAGCAGCGCGAATGACATGTCACCACCTCCCACCACTGTGTCACGGCGGCGCATCTGGAGGGCGCGCGCGGTGGGGAGCGGCGAGGTCGGTTGGGGCGCCAAGCATCCGCACATCGGTGGTCCCTCTCCACCTGCTCGCGCGGATCGTCCGGCAACCGCTGCAAGCCACACCTGCGGCCTCCAACCAACACAACAGCAGCACCTGTGAGAAATGTACCGTAGCTACCTCCTACCTTCTTCCGCCTTGGGTACCCTACCTATGATGAATGGGGAACATGGGAGCTCACAGAAGCGCCGACATACCGCCCGACCGGTCCCTCCCACCTCCACCGCTTTCCCCAGACACCCACCCCTCCCCATCTTCCCCAAGAGTCCAAGTCCACACACAAGGCGCAGGCCCCAACGCGGGCCGGCGCTGCTCAACGCCATCAACTCGAGGGGGCTGTGGCGCAGGCCGCTTTTCCGCTTACCGTCTAGTGCGGGGACTGCTATTCCCACCAGAGCCTTTGCCCTTCCCCCCGCCCGATAAGAGAGCTCCACCTGGGGAAAAAAAAACAAAAGAGAACAAGAAGAAGAACAACTTCTGCCCTCGGCGTTGCTGTATTATTATTGTGTATCATGATGATCATGGCTTGCTGATCAACCAGCAACCCATGCATTCATTGTTGCTGTTGCGTGTGCGCACGCTGCGAATGCTCACGTGCCTTGACCGAGAACACTGTGGAGGGCTCGCCGTTACAGTGCACACGCACGCACCCGGTCCTACTAACAGTACATATCTCACTTGCGGCGGCGCGAGGACAGCAACATAGGGGCGATAGCGCACCACAGCAGCGTCAGCGCGTCCAACACCGTCGTCCCCGGTGGCAGGCGTGACACGGCATCGGTCAGGATGGGACATGTGCCGCCTTCGTTTCCGCCGCCATCCGAGGCCGAGTAGGCGCACTGCGTTGCACCACTACATACTTACTGTGTCGACGACGCCAGGTGAGGTCGGAAGAAGGTCGGCAAGCTGGGCACGTCGAGCGGGTGGTTGAGAGAGAATCTCCTTTGGAACCCAGCGACATTTGCGGCGATCCCTTCTGAAACGGTTGAAAGATCGGAGGCCGGGGTTCGCGACCGCAGACGTCAGACGCTCGCGAAAATCCCCCGTCATGCAAGCAATTTGTGGTGGCGCGTCGGGTGGGAGCGAGTCTCCGCGCGTTGGATCATGGTGAGTGTCAACGGCCCCAGCAGAACATCTCTTCTCCGGAGACGGGCGCGACAGACGAGACGCCGCCCAGCTTGCTTCCTTCCCCACACGCGCGCAACTTCGACGAGCATGCTGTGACCTTACCTGAGGTACCTTATGGATAGGCTCGCCCCTCTCGCTGACATGATGTACCCGGCCGGCAGCTTTGCATCAAAGGAGCTCCCAGGTCCTCGCCTGCCTGTCTGGTTTTGGATTTTTGCTTCTACTCCACTCCCTTACCTGACTTTGATCCGCCGTGCCCTCCGCTCCTCCTAGCTGCTTGTAGCCTTCTTATTAACGTAACCCTACGCGTGTGTACGAACACAGCCGCGACACGCGCCGCCGTGCTCTTCAGACCGCTTTTTTCCAACTCCCCAGTCGACATTTGTTCCGCACGGCTGGAAAACAACAGAAATGAATGCACAATTGGTGCCCGTCGAAGAGGCCTCACGTTGCTTCGCTGGCACTCTCAAATTACTCGCGCCGCCATCGCTCCTCGTACAGGTGCATATCTGGCACCTCCACCAAACGCCGACTCCGCAGCGTGCCGTCTGCCGTGTCGGCCCGGCGTCACGCCATGCTGAACAATCGCCTGCGACACGACTCCACCGGCGGTATGCCATGTCGTGCGTGTCGCGCGTGGTGGCGTGTGTCCGGCGAGCTCGGCGTCAGCGGAGGTGGAGGGGTAAGCTGCAGCGACACGTTGTGTGGGCTGCTGCGGCATGGCCTGGACCAAAGATCGTCAGGTCCGCGTCCTCGAGTTGGCCTCGAGCGGTCTTGTTCTCGTCGCCGTCGACCTGTCATGCCCATCATTCTGAGCGCCGTTGCCGGCACATTGCATGCAATAAGCGCGGGGAAGGGCTTGGGGAGCGAGCAATTGTTTCGATTCTGGAACCCAAGCCGACAACAAGCGGCAGCAGCATCTCATCGTATCGACCAAGGCTGAGTGGGAGGTGCCGGAAAATCATCTCATTGAGTGCTGGCATGTACTCGCTCTTCGCAGCTGGCTCCGCTGTCCTCTCTTTACCCCGAAGATTGGACGATAAGGAAGTCCAATCATCAAGGCGCCGGTAACTAATGTGTTAGGGCATCCTTTTACCCACCGGTATTATACCTCGCTTCGTGCCGAGAGCCCAGGAAGTCAAATGTCTCGAAGTCGATATCGCCCACACAAGACTAGGCGTACGTTTCCGGGACATTGCGCATAAGCTGACATCCGATGCTTTGGATACAGTACGGTATCCGGATAGGGTGCTGTGCGTGTCGAGAGCACGCGTTCCGATTTCGCATTGAAGCTGTCTACGTAGATGGTGGACCCAACGTTCTGCCACATACGTCGATACAGATCAATCGGTTGCGGAAGCGACTGGTGTTAACTGATCTGCACCCTCGCAGGCCCTGCCACGGCGACGATGGTAAACAGGTGGACACCAGCGGCTCGAGGCTAGGTCGCTTAATAAGCATATAAATGTCTTCTAAGTTTTGTTGGATCATCCGCTGCTGTTGAACGCCCCGAGCGCCCGCATACACACAGCTACTACCCTTCGGACCGATAGATCGGCGCGAGATCGGTGGCGATCGGTGGGGATTGCCGGAGCAGCGAGATTGTTGCCAGGCAAGCTGGTTCAGACCAAAACTTTGACGTGTTGGGTGAACCGCGGCAGAGCGGGCGGTGGTGAGTACGAAGCTGAGACCAGACGGAGATGCTTCACTAGGTGTGCAAGCAATGCCGCAGAACCGGTGGAGGGTCTGCGTGAAAACTGCTCATTTACACTTGAGCGCATGTCTGGATGGGTTCCTCACACGGGGTCGTTACTACAAAGCGTGCCACATTCCTTGGTGACGAATGATCAGCGTTTCGTGGCCACGAGTGCGACGGACTCTCATGGAGAGACAATGTGACCTGAGGTGTCGTTGTCTAGTCATTCGCTTTCTCTCAGGCCTGGAGGCCTCAACCCGCAAGTCTATGACAATGACCACGTTTCAAAGCACGGCAAAGCACTGCTGCATCCGTCTCGTTACGACGTGGCATCCAGTTATTCGGAGCGTTTACTTGACGGCAAAGGTTTATCAGAAGCTCTCGTACCTTTCCACGAAATCTACCGCCTTCACTGACGACACTCGGAGCAAGGATGGCGCCTGGCGCGGGCCGTAGGATTGACCGGAGGTTCCTTGAAATCCTCGCGGTTCGCCGCAATTGTGATTGTCAAGACCATTTGCATAGCAGATATTGTAGCAACGATAGGTATCTGTAATTTCGGCGACTTGGTGGGGCTCATTATCGAAATGTGGGGGTAAAAGTCGGCTGTGGCACGAACGTCCGAGCACGAATCCTACCACATCATCTCAACGGCAAACTAGAACAGTGTCTAGTTGATTGACGTCTAGAAGCTTGATCATCGTCTGACTAGGTATGAAGTTGGTCAGTCGCACGCGAGCGACCACTTGCCAAGCTGTACGTGTGTCCAAATGGCCTTTCCCTCTTTGCGCATTGCTGCCCGCATTTCGCAGCGCTCATCCTGCCAAGAGAAAAGGCTGACAAGAAGCAACGTCTCAGCATGATTGTCATCTAGGTGTAACAATCGACTTCAACAAATTGGTCTTGTCTAGAAAAAACATTGGTCTGAGTTGGATCGAAGGGCAAGAGTGTGCGCGCAAATAGCGCTGGATATAGACGAAAAGGAGAACTCTTCCAAGTTTTTTTTACTAGGGCGTGGACCAAGGTAAGTTGCAAAGATTCCGACCTTTCACTACCGTATGACTATCCGTCGCAGTGCTCCGGTAGCGGATGATTCTTCAGCGCCCCGGAGAGAGATTCGGCGCTCCGACCAGAAATCACGATCTAGCGTAAGATGCGCGCAGATACTAGCACGAGGGATAAGACATGTTCGGCTCACAATACGGGGCAATTCCTCTCGGACAAGGGTGTCGATTAGCTCGACAGAGGCCATTAGAATCTCAGGATCTATCATCGTGTTGACAAGTTCCTAGGCGTCTTCCGGCAGGTCTAAAGCTTCCGGCCTCTCTCCCCCACTTCACTCCTTCCCGAACCAATGTGCGATGGCGGGCCAACGTAGCCTTTCTGCCACTGAACGATTCAGTGGCACTACCTCCGCTGCCTCCTCCTCCGGAAACCTCAGATTCCACAACTTCTTCAAGTAGCACTCGCGATGGCAACTTGGCAGGCCTCTCGCCACATCCGGCCACGTGCCCGCTCTCCTTGCCTGCGCCTCGAGACGTTTCGACTCGTACTCCTAGCACACTTTGTGACACACAGGAATGTGTTCGAAGTTGCGACCGAGGAGCGAGCCTTCGTCAGCAAACCTGTAACAACAAGACTCCTAGCCGCAGAAATGTTCCGGGTGGCGCTTCTGAGGCGGTTTCTGGGACGAGCTTGGGGTCGGGCAAGTGCTGCATGGCGTCGAAGGTGTGGTTGGGCTGCTCGAGGGCCATCCACCAAAACCCGGAAGGGGCAGCCGCGTGCCGGTGTCGTATTCATCTTGAAAATACTGTCGTTCACGCCTTTGCTGTTGTTGTTGTCGTTGTTGTTGTTGTTGCTCCTGGTACTGCTGTCGCTGCTGTTGCTGGCGGACGTAGATAGGAGGCCATGGGTTAGACTGGAAGTTGGAGGGCGTGCCAGCTTGTACGAACGGCAAAGTGCTACCGCATTTTTCCGGCGACATGTCGTCTAGACACGCAGGCTCAATTTGTGTCGGCGAGACGATCGGCTTGGTCTAGTAGCTTTCTAGCGAGCGCTGGGGCTCGGAAGGCCAGCTGCAGAGTTCGATTTGCTCCTGACAATCGACGTCGCGCCGAAACTGATTGGTTGGTGCGCCGTACCCCTACTAGATGTGCAAGAACCGTTGATGGACTGTCCAACGCAGTCGCGTCGGATTTCTTGAATTTCGCTCACTGGTACTCGAACGCTGGCCACATTTGCTCTCTCGATTTTTCTCGCTGGCGCTTCCTGAAATCCCGCGTGCACTGCCGACGATAGATCTCGTCTCTGAAGATGGGAACCCAGCTTGTCAAGAATATGAAGAGGACTAACACGGAGAGACAAAGACGCCGGCAGCTCGGAATCCTGTATTTGAGCGAACGTAGGGTCCGTCCGAGACCGATTTGGCGATTGCGCAAGGTCATGCGCAGGTCATATCTTGGAGACCACGCGTGAATACTGCATCAAGTTGCGGTGTGTCTGTTTCATGGGAAGAGTAGGTAGGTAGCCTCCGCGACTTAAGATGTGCTGCGAGCGCGGGCGTCGGTCGGGTTTCTGCTGCTGCTGTGGGAAAGATATGGTGGCACAAGCGCTGCTGCCAGGAAAGTCGCAGGCAAGGCAAAGGTCGCTTGAATTTCAGAGTCCCGGTGCAACATACACCTTAGGATGGCAAAGACGTCGTGGAAGTGATAGACGGCAGGCACCTGGTGTAGCTACCTGCAGGCTGAGGCTTGGACGTTCGCGCTAGCGGTCGAGTAGGTCCTTGCTGTGAAAGTAAGAACGCCCAAGAACGGGAGCAGGTTTTGTCGTCGGCGGTCATCAACCCGAAACGTAAGGTACGTAGTAGGTGCAAGCAACGCTACAACGCTCAATTCTATATCGAAGGCGCAGTCGTCACTGGACACAGACGGCTCAATCCGAACGACAGCAATAATGACTGCCGTGCCTCACAAGTACGCATCATCATTCCACACCTGCCCCGCCTCATCAACCACATCAACAAGAGTTCTCGCAACTCTCGCGGCCGTCTGAGTAGTCGCAGCCCACACCTCCGGCGTCTTTGACGTCACAGACCTGGCGATGTCGAATCGCATTCCTTCAGTCCAAGCCCTTCGCTCTCTTGCGAGCCTCTCCTTCATGCGAGACGTCCGGTACTCCGCAGGGACAGCAAGCGGATCCACATCAAAAAAGTCTCCAAAGACTGCATGGACTGTCGCGTCGAAAGCGAGCCACATAAAGTCCAAGGCCCTCGCAAGCACGTCCCAAACAGGCTGCCACAGCCACCGCGACGGCTCGAAAATGAGGGTGGGGATAACGAAGGGAAATTCGGGCGCGTTCGGGTCGACGCCAAAGCCTTTCATGCGGTAGGCGTAGAGCGGCTGGCAGTATTTCCAGCACAACGCCTGTTCGACGACGAACCAGATGGTTAAGATGCTGCAAATCAAGCCGAGCCAGGTGAGATGGACGCGGTTGTTGATATCGCGTACCCAGAAACACGAGAGAAACTCGCTCCAGAGTGAACGCCAGACTGACCCACGTCCACAAGCTGCGCAGTAATAGTGCGACTGCATGGGGGCTGGATTCGGATGTGTCCCTGGTAGAGATGCCAAAGAGTCTTTCGGAGGTGGTGCTGGAGGAACGTCTCCGTTATCGTCGACAATGTCGAATCTGTTCTCGACACGGCGAAGACCGCGGTTCGCGTCCTTGATGCTGGTCCGCGCCGAGCGCAGGTGTTTGTTCATGCCTTCCATCGCCAGTTGCTCCTGACGACGATCCTTCTCGGTCTGGGTAAGGGGTCGAGAATCCAGCCACTCGTCTGTTGTCTGCCCTTTGTTGTCAATCTCAAACGTGAGTGTTGGGTCGGTGGGGTCGAGATCCGGATGGTAGATGTCTTCGAGCGATTGAACGGTGCTTTCGCCATACTGCTGTGAGTTGTCGAGATTCCTGACATTACGCACAATGTCCTCCAGCGCTGATTGTGGCCTCGATTGTTCTGGCCTGGCAGGTCTGATTTGAGCACCCAAAGATCCAGCTCCGGCTCGGCTGGCCTGTTCGTTCGATGATGCAGATTCTGGGTTCCCTGTCGACTGACCTTTGACTGTATTCATATTCAAACTACGCGCTTTCTCGGAGTTGCTCTCTTCCTTGACAGTGCTGTCCATGATTGTTGAATCGACCCATGCTCCAGTGACGACAGGTGTTTTTGGCTCCTTAGTGTCCTTGTCAGTCGTTTCAGACTCGTTTGACCAGCCTGTGCTCAGAGCGTGGACGTGTCCAATCTTTGGCGCGTCCGCGGAAGTGTCAGATTTCTCCTCTTTTGTTTGCGCATTCTCCGGCGGTGACTCCATCTTCCTGTCGTACCCTCGCTGACTGGAGTAGTTTGAAATGCGAACATCGGAACTGGGCCTGGTGTCCCGTTCCCACGTCTCGGAGTCTTTTTTAGCCGGACTTGGTGACATGCTTGGATCTCGCGCCAGCTTTCTAAGCAAGTTCATGGAATCCGAGCGATGATACCGTGGGCGGGCCGGTATCTCAGTACTGACAGCTTGCGCGGCGGCGTGCGTCACTCCACCTACTGTCTCTGCGCCTCCCGAGCCTGCTTTCGGGTCCAGTCCCCTACGCAAAGGCATATTCTCTTTGTTGCCGGTTGGACTACGGTGAAGCTGAGAGACCCGGCCTGAGGTTTCCGAAGCGTTCTCAGTCACTGCTATGTGGTGAGGTGATGAAGGCGAGACAGGACGTGGCATCCCATGGGCATTCGACCGCGGACTCGACGTAGAACGCATAATGTCGGAAATACGGTCTGCAGGCCGTTTTGGCTCTCTGGTCGCCAAAGGCTGGCGGCCGCTGTGGCTGAGCGCATCGCGCGTCAGTGAATCTATTTTTCTCGGGAGCTTCGATGGCGCAGGCGTAGACGCAAGAAGAGACGCATATGTAAATTCGTCGTTGTCGGAATCGACTGCGTGATCTACTGTCATGTTCATGTTTCGCATCGAAGAGGCGGGAGTAGGCCGTCCGTGCCTGCGCATAGAAGGCGGAGTGTTTTCAACTGACTGCGGTGGCCTCTCTTCGTCTGATTCAAAATGCGACGCGGCGTACTGTTTCCCAGCATCGACGGCATGATCGCCATTTTGCCGAGCGTTCTTCCCGACATCTGCTTCCCGGTCGGCCTCAAATTCGACGCGAATGCTTCGCATCCAGTCTCCTTGCCTTCGTGCCCTGCGTCCCCACTCTCGTGGTGCCGGTGCTGGTGAATCCGACCCGTGGCTCCCTGCGCTGCCAGCCCGGACATGCTCGCGTAAGCTCTCTCGGTCCTCCCGCTCAAATTGTTCTGCCACGCGTGGTCTTGGCTTGGCTTTCCTGAAAGCCTGCTGGCCCCCACGCACCGCGTTGTTCAAGCGTCGCACGTCTCGTTGATGTTGCAGCAACATGCGCCCAAAGTCGTCCGTTTCATTTTCCAATGCGCTGAGATCCGAAAGACCGGAGCTCGATCCGGAGCCTTGCGTCTCTTCCTCTGCGTGCACAGCAAATTGGTTCAAGATCCCAGTTCGGTCCATAACCCTAAGCTTCGATGCTGTGTTGGACTCGGGGTGGTAGGAGTGGTGATGGTATGGTTGCGACGCGCCCTCGTAGCGCCGCGGGGAGACCATACTGTTGCTTCTGGAGACTGTATGCTTCAATAAATGCTCTTATCTTCCGTGTAGGTGAACGCGCATGGTTGCTGGCAAGGTCAGTACGTGCGAGCCGTGTTCTGATGTTGTTCACGCGGGAAAGTCGCGTCTTGTTGCTTTGGGGCATTACATTATCCAATGAGGTGGCGCGCCAAGCCAAGACCTGCGCTCTCGACGTGGGGTCGCCGGCCGTTGCTGCATCGAGGGACCGACTTCACTCCGCCCTACGCTGCGCTACACGACATACCCAACCCCTGCCTTCCCTCTTTTCAAATTGTCCTCGGCGGCTCGGTGGATTCACGACGAGCAACATCACACTCACGCACACCACCATGGCCGAATTCAACTGGAGGACGATCAATATCGACGCGCTCGACCCCGAATCAGCGACCAACTTCAACCTCTCCACCCTGACACCAGCGGTACAGCCTGTATCAACATCGGATGTGCAGACACTCTCTGGCCAGATCAAGCAACTTTCAAGAGGGGGCGATAACGAGGGCGCCCTGAGAGGCGCGCTGGAGAATGCGCCGTACGGAGCAGACGAGCAAGGCAAGGTGGGTCAAAGTGGGAGCCTGGAACAAATCGGACGGCTGGATTCTAATATCGTATCTCCACACCAGGCCATGCATCTCACTACTGTCACCGAGATTCTTCAATCAATCCGCCAGTCAGAAATGTCCCCTCTCCTTCAGCGCATTTACGCCTCCGACGGAGGGTCAGAAATCTGCGACACGCTCATGAAGTACCTGTACAAGGGGATGGGACAGGGGCAGCCTTCATCTGGCTCGGCCGGGGCTAGTAAGAATGTGACACCGCAGGCCACGGGGTTCAGTCAAGTCGGCGGGCGAAGCTTTGGGAGCACTGAGGGTGGAGGGCAGGCAATGAGTGTGCTGTTGAGCTGGCACGAGAAGGTTTGTTGGCCGATGGGGCATTGATTGTAAGAAGCCGCTGACCAGACGCTAGCTCATCGAGATGGTTGGGCCCGGTAGCATTGTCCGTGTTATGTCTGATAGGAGGACTGTATAGGCTAATGGTGCCCACTACTTCATTTTCCGTCTCTCTGCGCTTTGGGAACTCTCAAAGCCATAGCTGTCCAGGGTTGAAGGAGGATGCTCACGTTACAGCGAGGTCCCACTCTCGCTGCCTGGCTGTCACACAGAGTGCTGGCATATGCTTGACGAGTGCAATGTTACAATGGTAATACAGTGTGTAGCCGAGCCCATGTCTCTTTCCTCCGGCTACACCTTCAAGACGCCTCGCTGGGTAAGCGCACCCAAAATGGAGACAAGATCCAACAGGATGCGTGTGCCTTGCCTCGCCAGAGCATGCGGCGAAGTCTCTGTCTTTACCTCTCACCTCGCTAGTCGGCTGTCCGGCCAGAGAAGCACAACTATCGTGGGCGTCGCCGCGGTGCAAGCCATCATTCGAGGTCACATGTACCCCCGCACTTGCCCCGACTCATGGTGCTTTTTCAGCTCCTTCATGACTGTCGCTCTTTGCTTTCTTCCTCGACCAACCACCTCGCCGTATCCCCAACATCCGCAAGTAGCAACCCCTCTATTTGTGTCCTTTTTAGGGAGCTTTGGTCTTCAGTTGCAGCCCGTGCCACTTCTTGACCTCCTCGCCCAGAACCTTGTTCACCAGGCGGTGCTGCTTGATGATAGGCAGTCCTTGAAATTGCTCCGAGACGACGTCCAGCGCGTACATGGAGCCGCAGCCCCCCGAGACATCCCTAACCTGTTGAGCTCGAAGTCAGCCACGCACGAGAGCACTCCCGGCGGGATTAGAGTAGCGAACCATCAGACTGTCTGGCTTCAATCCGTCTTTGATCATGTCAAAGATCTTGCGCTCGCCTTCGGTAAGATCCTCGGGCGGTTGCAGATGTTGGGCGGTCGCGCTGGAATAGAGTCGCGATCCCCCAGGCTCCGATTGCCGAATGGTTGCGGATGCTTGTCGCGCGGCGAAGAACGCGCGTGGCGACACCACCCTCGAGAGCATGGGCGGTGGTTGCATAGCGCGTGTGAAGGGGCGCAGACGAAACATGATGTCAAAGGGAAGGTGGCCCGTTCGGTTAGGAGGAGAGGTAAGTGATGCGTAGGCACGGATGCATGGGAACTCGATACTGCGATGCTACCGCGACGTGACGTCCAATAAAGGCAGTCCCGAGCTGCGTTACTAAGCCGTCGGCTCATCCCGAGAGCATCCGCATTGCCCGTGCTCGCCGTCCACATTGCTCACAACAGCCCTCGCATACATATCATCAACTCTACTGCCTCTCGCACTTCAACAGGAAAATCACGGTCACGTACGGATGGGCCTCAGTCTTAAAGCAGTTCACGCATGGACAGTCTCACTCGTCCGCCTACCTCCAAGCACATCCCATTTCCCGATCGTGCTTCGAGTGCGAGCTCTTGTTGCGCAAGTTCGCATTGCTAGAACGAGACATGGTCAGTCTTTGTAGCCAGCGCGAGAACAATCTTCCAGCGCAACGCTTACTCGTCTGCCTCCCGAGTTGTCACAAGAGCGCAAACCCGAGAAACTAGCCGCGCTCGCCGGTCGAGGAGTACTAGCGGATGATGTGCTACATATGCGTTGTCTTGCGCACGGACGGCGTCGCTCTTCTCTTCTAACGACACGCCCTCCATGGCCTCGAGCAAAATGATGTCGCGTTCACCAGCTTCAGCACCGACATGCGTGGCAGCCGCCTCCGCTTTGGCATCAACAGGTATACATGGCTGCCAGCTCGAACTCCGCCTCGGTCTCGAACGCTTCGTCACTCCTCGTCGCTTCTTCGTCCTCGGTGTGCATTTTCCGGACCTCCTCTGCGACTTCCAGGGCCCTCCAAAACATCCACAACATTGACTTCGTCTCCCGCCACCCATTGCTATGAGGATGCCACTGCCTCGACATCTCTCCAGTGTTCAACAATGCCCCAGAAGAATGCGAGACCTGGTATGTTGGCAATTTTGGATCTTCGAGGAAGTCCTGACACTGGTCGGCGCACCTTCGAAGTTTATCTCCGTCGTACAGAAGTGAAACTTGTTAGCACCCGCGAGACTAGGCTCGGTAGGACTGCGTGATCCGATACTGGTCGGCCATGGCGTGTGGCGACGCGACCTTGTGTAGCACAAGTCTTGCATGACAGGCAGTGAAGTCTCGTTGAGAATCGAGGGTGTGTTTGACAGTCAAGGCATATTTGACAATGAAGATGCTTCTGGTAGGGAAGATGTGTTTAGGCTGGCGTGTTCCTACAAGTGGATCGGGGGAAAGCTCCGTGGGCGTGTTTTTTTGGTGCCCGCATTCCAGGACAGTACTTAGAGCATACCAAGCCTGGTATGAGAACAAGGAATGCCGTCGGCTCCCATACACACGACTGGCAGAGGCGGGTGTCGACCGGTCTTCACGAAAGCTATTTACATTGGGAGAGTTTTTTCCACAAAGGCTATTTGCACATGGACAGAGTTTGTTTCACGAAGGCTAATTGTATGGCCTCACGTCGATGGCCATGCAGAAACACATTCGATGCTTCAGACTGTTCTCTTGCGCCCTGATGAATTGAACGTCGCGGAAGAACAACGACGACAGTGCAGCGCGACCTGGCGACTCATTTCGCCAGCATTCTTCGAATCGGTCCAGGTTGCCGCGCCACCCATTTTCCAGGCACGTAAGCTGCGCCAGCGCCCCTAGAAGTGCGGCCGCTCTGTCCCCTCCGACTGTCTGGAGATCATCGACTTCAACATCTTGGGCCCCTCATCAGCGTACGCACTTCGGACACCACCTCGGCAACATGAAAACTTTCGCTCGTTCATTGCTAAGTGTTCTTGCTTTTACGATCTTTTGCGATGCACAGGCGACATGTCCTTCGGCGGACGGCGAGAGCGACTACTTCTACACCGATGAGAGCGGCATCAGGTAAGACAGGCATGCGGAAATCGATGGCAAAGTGCGGCGTTGGCTGATAACGCTCGACTCAGCTATGAAGTTTCGTGTGGTCGCGAGGCCTCCAACGGCAACTACCGGCACCTTGCCTCCATCGATGCTTTGGACATGGACGAGTGCAGAGCTCTGTGCTCTGCCGACGAAGACTGTACCGCGTGGGCCTCTATAGGATCCAACTGTTACCTGAAAGACTGGCCCGTTGGCAGCTTTTACCCTGGCGCTGTCAACGCAAACAGTGGGATTCGAAGCCAATACTACAGACCGGCCGGCGACACCGACCTCCCTAATGGCTCAGGTCTGGAATGTCCCGAGGACGATCGCGTCGTTTTTGAGCAGCCCCCCGGAGTCCAATGGGTTCTCGGCTGCAGCTCTGAGGTTGGCACTCCCGACAACTCGAGTAACATCGCTTCAAACAGCTGGAACGATTGTGTTTTGAGATGTGCTGCGCTGGATGGGTGCAGTGGTTCCACCTATGAAGGGGCGGACAATGGCGAGGGCGAGGGCTTATGCTTCTACCATACGAGCGGAGATGCAGTTTTTGAATCGGCTAACCTTGGGACTGTCGGTATCATCCGACGGGAATCCTACGATTCGAACGATTTGATCTACCCGAGTGTGGATCCCGTCACAGTGACCTCTCTCTCCACGCAGTTCTCAACGGAGACCACCACTGAAACGGGCACCACCACTGCCACCCCAACGACGAATGTAGTGACGACCACGACGAGAACCTTCCTCATCACGGCGCCGACGCCCTCGCCCGAAACAGTGACATCAACGATGTTCTCGAGCTTCAGCTTCACGACGACTTTCACTCAGCCAGCCTCAACGACAACTGAAACCTTTTCCACCAGTTTCCCCGTAACGGTGACTTCAATTTCCTCGGGAAGCACGGTGACGGCCACTTCATTCTCAACAGTCACCAGCACAACCATTTCAACGCAGCCCGCGTCGACGGTGACGAGCACGGCAACTTCCTCAGTGCCCGTGACGGTCGTCAGCACCGTCATTAGCACCCAACCAGCCTCTACAACCACAGCTACTCCATCAACGGTGTTCTCAACCTTCAGCTTCACGACGACGTTCACCCAGCAAGCCTCGACGATAACTGAGACTTCCTCGACCAGCTTCCCCGTAACGGTGACCTCAATTTCCTCGGGAAGTACAGTGACGGCTACCTCGTTCTCGACGGTCACGAGCACAACGGTATCGACGCAGCCCGCATCGACGGTGACCTCCACCGCGATTTCTGAAGTTCCAGTAACTGTCATCAGCACTTCGCTCAGCACATTGCCAGCGTCGAGCTTCACTACTACGCTGATCACGACGACGACGCTTCCGGAGCGGACTATTACCTTCAGCACCACACTGCCAGGTGAAACAAGTGTGCAGACTGTGACTTCTACTCTGCCCGCCTCTACCTCCACTTTCAGCACGACATTCCTTACCACATTTTCTACAACGGCGACCGAGACATCAATATCGACAACGGTTTCGAGTTTCACGGAGCCGGCGAGCACGGTCACAACCAGCTTCTTTACTACTCAGGTCACGACAACAACGCTTCCGGAGCGGACTACTACCTTCAGCACCACGCTACCAGGTGAAACAAGTGTGCAGACTGTGACTTCTACTCTGCCCGCCTCTACCTTCACTTTCAGCACGACATTCCTTACCACATTTTCTACAACGGCGACCGAGACATCAATATCGACAACGGTTTCGAGTTTCACGGAGCCGGCGAGCACGGTCACAACCAGCTTCTTTACTACTCAAGTTACAACTACTACTCTCCCGGAGCGGACAACAACTTTCAGCACTACGCTTCCGGGCGAGACGAGCGTGCAAACCGTGACCTCCACCCTCCCAGCTTCTACTTCCACCTTCAGCACGACTTTCCTGACGACTTCCTTCACGACCTTTTCGACTACTGCGACTGAGACTTCGACGACAGTCTCGACGACAGTATCTAGCTTCACACAGCCGGCGAGTACCGTGACCTTCACTTTGGTCACCACGCAGACGCTGCCTCAAGTAACAACGACATTTATCAGTAGCGGATCAACCGTGACCTCGACGCTTCCAGCTTCTACGACCACTTTTGTCACGACGGCTACTACCACCCAGTCCATCACGACCACTGCTACGAGCACCGAGCCGCCGAGCACGGTGATTTCGACCCTGCCTGCTTCCACAGTCACTGCGACAACCGTATCCACATTTGCAACCACCACGACGGTGACATCGACCGTCTCTGAGCTGACAACGATTTTTACCACTAGTGGCGCAACCTCGACCGCCACACTTCCGCAGTCCGTGATCACCCTGACAACGACCTTCCAGACCACCGCAACGGTGACTGCTGTAAGCACCTTGCCTGCATCTACAGTTACAAGTGTGTCAACCCAGGAGGCCTCGACTGCTACTGCTACCCAGACGGCTGTAAGCACCTTTACTACTACGGAGCAATTCACTTCAAGGCTGCCGGCCTCGACAGTCACAATTACTTCGGATGGCAGCACGCAGACAGTCACGCTCCCGCTTCTACTACAACCTTTGTATCAACGTTTCAAACAACAGCAACAGCAACGCTCACAACAAATGAGCCAACTACTCTTACCGCGACGGCCACTCAAACAACGGTCAGCACATTCGTCACTACACAGCAGGTCACTTCTACAGTCCCGCCCTCGACAGTCACGACTACTTTGCAAGGGAGTACGCAGACCACAGTCCTCCCTGCCTCTACTACGACGTTTGTGTCCACCTTCCAGACGACGGCGACTCTGACAACGACTCAGCCAACGACTCTTACTGCGACCACCACTGAGCCAACGACTTTTACTGCGACAGCTACTCAGACGAGCGTGAGCACATTTGTCACCACGCAACAAGTCACTTCGACGCTTCCAGCTTCAACAGTCACAGTTACCTCGGAGGGCAGTACGCAGACTCTTACCCTCCCACCTTCTACCACGACTTTAATTTCGACTTTCTCCACTACGAGCTTCTTGCCGACGACTACTACGACGACTCAACTCTCGACCACGACCGCTACGACCGTGGGCACCTTTTTGACCACGCAGCAACTTACATCCACACTCCCAGCATCTACAGTGACTACGATATCGTCAGGGAGCACCCAGACCGTAACTCTTCCGCCATCGACGACCACCTTTAGCACCACCTTCCAGACTACCGCGACACTCACCACGACAGCTACTGGACCTACGACGACCACGACAGAGCCAACCACCACCACGGCAACGGCCACCTCGACAACGGTTAGCACGTCGGTCAGCACCTTCTTGACAACCCAACAGGTGACATCCACTCTTGCGCCGTCCACGGTGACAACTACGGCTTCGGGAACTACGGCAACCGTAACTCTACCGGCCTCGACCACGACTTTCCGCACCACAGTCGAGACTACGACGACATTCTCGACCACTGCCACCGCCACCGTCTCAACGACGACTGTGACAGCAACTACCTGCCGAAGCCAGCCTGTGACGACTGTCACCGGCACAGTCACGCAGACAGCGACGACCACTGTGACGCGAGCGCCAGTCTAGCTCCACTAGCAGCAGATAAAGTAGATGGTAGGAAGAGGGACTTGATGAGCGGAAATGGTCCGATTTATTGGGTGCGGCCAGCGGCTTTTTCTTTTCAATTCGAACACCCTTTTTCGCTTCTCGGGCGTTGATCTCACGTTGCATGGCCCGAATTTTTGGATGAGAGGGACGAATGTTTGATGATCGGGATCGGTGTTTTGGCAACGTACGTTTGAAAGCAACCTTTGGGTCAATTTTGTATCTCCTCTCTGGTAAAGCCCTTCCCGACATTAAGGTAGGTCCCCATAGGAGCTCGTGGCCGCAACACGAGAGACACAGCACTGCCCTTCGCGACGCTCCGGTCCCTGCGAAACGCGTGTGCCTCCAGCAGAAAAATAGACCTGAAGCTGCACTTGGCCGCCTGTTCGCCTGGCCACGTAGTCGGAAATTGGGCGATGCCGAGCGGCCATTTGGATGGGATGCAGAAGTCTTGCAACAGACAAAACATCGGCGCTTTGGATGCTTTTATTTCTTTCGCCAAAACATCTGCCCAACGTGTGTTCGATCCATTGACGCGATTGTCGAAAATTCGCCAGGCGGCCACGAAGACCTGTTTGAGGCCCATTGGAAACCGAAATTGCCATGCGTGATCAAGCCGACTATCCTGCTTAGTCTGAATGTCAAACGTTTTCGTTTTGAATGACGTAAAGTTGGTATTGAGCGACGACGTGATAGCTCTCAACACACCATTGATTACTTGTAAGACTCGGAGCAGACTAACCCCTCTGCTCGTCCGGGGCCACCATCTCCAGCAACATCCATCCGCCTCCTAATTACACCCCAACGGCTCGCCTCACCACCTCCCTCTCCCCCTCCCACCACCCCCTATCCCACCACGATCGAAGCTCCCAATATCCCTCCCACCATCCACCACCCTCCCGCCCTCCTCAAATGTATACCTCCGCATCTCACCCTCGAAACCCCCTCTTCCACCCCTCCCATCCCAATCCCGCGACTTCAGCCTGTCCAGCTCCGCGAGCCGCTGCTCCGCGATTTCCTGGCTAACGGGGAGGAAATAGAGCTTCGGCTTTGCGGTAGTTGAGGGGAAGCGCTGGTCCAGCTCGTTGAAGGACGCGGACTGCGGCGCGGCGCCGACGACGGGCGTAGCCGATGGTTCCCGATTGGAGATGTCGGCGGGTGGCATGTCGACAGATGGAAGAAATTGGCGGTTAGCGCGGGGGCCGGATGGCGCGTTGGGCATGCCCTGCCCGACGCCGTGGATGGAGGGATGGCGCATGTCGCCGGGCGCTGGGGGGCCGGAGGGTGGGAGCTCTTGAAGCGAAGTCTCGACCTGAGATGAGGTAGTATTGTAGACGACTTCCCAACGCTTAGCGTCGCGGCGGCCGGTGCCCGCACTGAGCTCAGTGTCGATCCAGTCCGGGACGGAGGCTTCAGGGACGAAGTCGACCCAGAGGGGTTTGCGAGCGGGCTCATCAGGCCAGATGGTGTTGTGGAGGGAGTTGCGCGCGCGAGTGGCGGCGGTGAGGGAGGTGAAAGTTGCGAAGGCGTGGGTGCGGATCGCGTCGAGGTGGAAGGTCCCGATTATTGAGTCGTCGGGAGCCGAACTAGAGGGTGTTGCGAGGTGAACCAAATGGGTACGTAGCTGTTGCGGTTGAAGAGGTCGGACAAGATCGCGGATATAGATTGCGCGAGTAGGTGTATTTAACGATGGCTCGTTGTTTGGACCTTCAGACTCGTCCTTCGGTATGGCTTGGTCCTGGTCGTCGTGGTTTGAAGCTTTCTGCACATCCATCACTTCATCGCTGGTGCTGTGAGGCTCGATCTTTGCTGTCTGGCTCGAGGTTCCATTCACTGGCGCAGGCGCGTCTTCCACCACAATGTCCTCCGGCAGCTGTACCGACTCCTCGGCCGCCTTCAACTTTTTGTTGATCGATTCAGCTTTCGGAGGTGGGGTCGGACTGCGGCGTTTCCGCTTACGGTTGTCGGAAGACGGCGCTTCTTGCTTTGGAGATGCGATTTGGGGAGTGACTCTGCCTTCAGGCTCGTGCGGCGCGGGTTGTTCGCTCGCTAACACGGCGGATTCAGGCAACTGCGCGTCGCCCACAGGCTGTGCGTCTGAAGGCTCAGACGGCGCTTGAACAGGCTGCGAGGCGTTTGCGATCTGCAAAGGTTCGATCTCTCCGTTGATGTCCCCTTTCCGCCCTTGCTCCTCGTGCGCATGATCACCATTGACCTCCCCTTTGCTGTCCGGATCCGGCGGCGCCTGCTCCTCCTGAGCTGGGGTACTCACTGCGATCGCGTCGTGCTCCTCCTCTTCATCAACAATGTCCGCCACAGGCTCTGCCTTTGCAGTGTCGGGTTTCGCAGCATCTTGTTTCTCCAGAGCCTCCACAATTTGCTGTTTGCGCGTGAGCCCCGTGGATGGAATTCCTCGCTGCTTCAGAACCTCTTTGAGCTCCGTCACTTTAAGCTTGCTGTAATCCGACATGGTCGCGAGAGGTTAAGGATGAGGCTGATGAGGTGTAGGTGGGTTTCGGTCATGGATGGGGTGGAGGAAGGAAGGAAGAATGCCGGCGCAAAGAGCAATTCCATGTTCGGACCAGGAGCTCACGCGGACGGGAATGGAAGTGAAAATGGACGCGCGCGGCAGGTGACGTAGCCAGCTGCAGGCACGCGCGGGAGCTGCCGCGCCCTGCAGCAGTGATGTGTGGAAAGGCCCGTGCGGCTGGGCGAGGCCGACTGCACTATTGATCGATCGATTGAGGAGAGCTCAGGTATGGTGTGGTATGGATGGTTGTTGACGTGCAACGATACATAAACAACGCAGGACACGCGATTTGATAATCTACACGACACGCCGTCGCCCGCACGCCAACAACCCCTTACCTCCACGCCCGACTATCCTTTCCTCCTCTACGGCCCGCGATGAGCAGCAAGACGTGGGAGGTCGACCCAGCGACCCGGGCAAAATTACTCGAGATATCCAAGGTCAACGACAACAACCGATGCGTCGACTGCGGCGCTCCGAGTCCGCAATGGGTATGCCCTATACTCTCCATGCAAGGACCTTTTGCGCACCTGCTAACTCATCTTGCTCCCCTCCCAGGCATCCCCTAAATTCGGCATCTTTTTCTGCCTCGCCTGCTCCGGTACCCACCGCAGTCTCGGCGTCCACGTCTCTTTCGTCCGCTCCGTTAGCATGGATGCCTTCAAGATTGCCGAAGTGGAGCGCATGCAGCTCGGCGGCAACAAGCCATGGAAAGACTTCTTCAGTGCGCACGCCTCCAACACCCTCCTAGGCCGTGATTTCGACGCCTGCACCATCGCCGAGCGCTACGATAGCGAGGCCGGCGAAGAGTGGAAAGACCGCCTCACGGCCAAAGTCGAGGGCAAAGAATATGTCCCCGTCCCCGCATCGGAGCGTAAGCCCAAAAAAGCCGCCGCCGCGCCCGCGCCCGCCGTTTCCTCCGCCTCCAACTCCGGCCGCAACACGCCGCTCTCCGCCTCGCGCTCGCCGCCCCCGGGTCGTACCGCCTCTCCAACCCAAAAGGAGCGCAACGAAGCTTACTTCGCCAAACAAGGCTCCCTCAACGCCGCACGTCCGGACCACCTGCCTCCAAGCCAAGGCGGCAAATTCGCCGGTTTCGGCTCTGCTCCCCCTGAACCTTCCTCTTCCTCCAACTCCCCCTGGCCCGGCGCCGCGGACGACCCAATCGCCTCCCTCACCAAGGGATTCGGCTGGCTATCCTCCAACCTGACTAAGCAAGCCGCCACGGTGAACAAAACCTACATCCAGCCCGGCGTCACGTCGCTGCAGAATGGCGAGTTCGCGGCGCAGGCGCAGCGGCTCGGCGGGCAGGCGGGCACGTACGTACAGAGCGGTGTGCGCGGCGCGGAGCAGCAGTTTAGCCGGTTTGTGGACCCGGATCACGATCAGAATGCAGGGTCACGCGGAGGGGGCCAGGCGAAGGCGGGTGGGCCGGCGCCGGAGAAGAAGGATTTCTGGGATTCATTTGGGGCGGACCCGGCCGAGGGGCCGACGGTGGATAGAAAGGGGTTTTGGGACGCGTTTGGGGGTGCGGGGGAGGGCGGGGGGTCAAGTAGCTTGGGTACGAGCGCGATGAAGAATAAGGGACCAGGTGGCGGGGCGGCGGGGAAGAAGGACGATGAGGGATGGGGGGATTGGTAGTCGGCGGCGGGAAGGGAGTGTGTTTGAGGTTTGTTGAGGAAGGGAATGTGTTTGAGGTTTGTGGAGGAAGGGAGTGTGTTTGAGGTTTGTGGAGGAAGGGAGTGTGTTTTGAGGTTTGTGGAGGAAGGGAGTGTGTTTGAGGTTCGTTGAGAAGTGGATACATATAGGCGGCGCTGGGCGTGGGAGCCTTCGTTTTTGCGTAGAGTCGGGCCCGCTTGAAAGTCTCCGAGTATGATGGCCGCCGTTTAGAGTTGTGCATGACTGCGAAAACTTCGATACAGGCCGAAGAGAACGACAGAAGTAAGACAGTGCGTGCGAGAATACGAAGTAAAAGCCACCCCGACACTTGTGAGCATTTGGACGAACGCTCGCCTTCAAAATCGTCTACCACCACTCGATACAAAGAGAGCTCGAGGAGAGGCGTCTCAAGCTGCTGTGCCGGCAAGAGACAAGGCAGTTGTGTCCAACACATTTCTCATTCCAATCATGCATTCGTCTAACCAGTCCTTGCCATCTAACCCGTCCACCTGATTTATCTCGACCCATTCATGCACCGAACCATACCCCTACCAAGTCTCTTGCCTCCACCGTCCCTCCCTCTCCATCCTCTCCATGTACTTCCCCGTCTCCATTTCCCCCATCCCTTCATTCCCTTCCGCAACAGCCCCTGCCAACGCCTCCCGCACACTCTTCGGCATCGCTCCGGAGCTCCCACAAACAAAGACTCTCCCCTCCCTCTTCACAACAGCTTCAAACACCTGCCCCGCCCGCTCCCGGATCAGATCTTGCACATACCGTTTCGGCATCCCCCGCTTCCCGTCACGTGAGTATGCCGTCCACACGCTCAAACCCTCTGCCCGAGCAAGTTCGTCCCACTCCCCTCGAAAAAAGTCATCCCCGCTCGCGCTGCGACACCCGAAAACCAGCACATCGCCCTCGAGTTTGCGGCCAGGGGCGCGGATGTTCTGCTCGCGCGCCCACAGCAGGCGTTGCCACACCAAGGCGCGTAGCGGCGCGACGCCCGTTCCCGGGCCTATCATGAGAGCGGGAGCGGCGGTCTCCGTGGGCTGAACATTGAGGTATCCGGGCTGCATGCCAAGCGCGAGGGCTTGGCCGGAGCAGAGGGTGGCGACGTAGCGCGTGCAGACGCCGTGGCGGGGGCGGTAGCGGATGATGGGGGAGGGAGGCGCGGCGATTGCGATGAGGAGCTGGACGCGGGTGCCCGTTACCAGAGGGTCGGCTGGGGTGCGCAGGTCGCCGCCGCTGGCGATGCTGAACTGACGGCCCTTCATGTGCGGGAGTGCAGTAAGTGCGTACTGCCAGGGGATGCGGAGGGTGGTGAAGTCGGCCAAGGCTTCGAGGATGGTGCGTTTGGGGCGCGTGGTGTAGTCCCAAAGCTCGTCTATAAGGGTGGGATCGGCGAGCTCGAGGAGGCGCTCTTTCTGGTAGGCGGCGTCGGAGTCGGGGTCCGTGGGGTTGGTGAAGTAGGCGAGGGTGGCGAAAAAGGTGCGGCGGGGAATGGACATGATGTCTAGGACATTCGTGAGGAGCCAGCGGAGGGTGAGGATGGTGTGGGTGAGGTTGAGTTGGCGAAGTGGGGAGGGCGAAAGTCTGGTGCCGTCGGTGGTGTTTTGGAGGGTGAGGGGGGTGTCGGCGATGTCTTGCCAGCCCATGAGGGTGATGAAGGCGTGGACGTCCTCGGGAAAGTTCTTCGGATATACGACGGCCACAGCACCGGGTCCGTAAGGGATGTTTTCTGGTAGATGCAGGTCCAGGAGTCTCACATCTTGGAAGTGGTCAGGGGCCGTGACGCGATTGTTTGCGGTGATGTAGGCAGTGTGAGATCCTTTGATGGGCACTGGATGTACAGGCGGTAAAGACGGGTCGTTTACATTTGGCGTGCAAGAGCTTTTGGCCGAGTCGAGGTGCCCATTCGGTCCTGTCCCGTTGCCATTGAAAGTCGTCCCCTGTTCAGAAGAAGCCTGCTGTTTCAGACCTAGCTTCCACTTGGGCTCGAGGAAGACATCCTCAGCAAGCGGTTCGATCCCCTCACCAAGTGGAAAAGACTCAAGAAGATTTTGCCTCAAAGCCACCGTCCACTCTCGCAGTCCGGCGCTATGGCCTTCAGGATGCTGCTCGTTGCCTTCGCCACGCTCGCAGAATGGCTGCGCTCCCAACTGAGCAAGACGACCACACAGCATGCGATGTGCCACATTGAATTTGGCATACGAGCTGTCGCCCAAGCCGAATGACGAATACCGCACTTTCCGCAAGCTTCCGGGCTTTAGTGCCCCACTGAGGAGCGTTTTCCAGAATAGTCGGGCATTCTGTGGCAACTCCCCCTGACCGGTGGTCGAGACGGCAAAGATGACAATGGTGGGTTTCAGGAGGTCTCGAAGTTGGACGGAATCCAAGTCTATAACGGTCGTATCAAACCGAATTCGTTCGGTCACGCGACCAACTTCCTCGGCTACATCTTGGGCGTTGCCTGTCTCGGACCCGTATAGAATCAAGGCCGTTCTTGATTGAGTTGTGCTCGAGGATCTGAGAGCAGGTGTCAGTCTCAACGGTCATCTGATCCTTCCTGGAGTCACTTGTGACTCGATCGATTGAAGTTTCCCCTTCACATACACATTGGGAGCATTCTTCTCTCCGTAAGTGGCAATCGAGCCATCAGCCTGGCCGGCCCTTTCCATTGATAGCCCAGAGCCTGTCGTACTTGCGCTCGAACATGTGATCCGCCGAGTCCACGATGATTGAACAGCGGTCCGTCGATGTGGACGAATCAAACGATTGTAAATCGTTCTGGGAGCGAATACCTTATGTGTAATTCTGGAGGAAAGAAAAGTGAGGTTGGGCTGTGACAGAGAGGAGCACGTGATGCTCCAAAATGGCGGACCAATCAGGGGCGGCGGTGCCTGCCTCTGGGGATGGACCCCGGACGACGGCGCCTGCCCTGTCGCCAAGCCCGCCCCAAATTCCTTTGCACCTCCTGGCCAGCTTCCGACCGACTTCCTCCTCCCTCCCCATCATCACTGTCAACTTACGATCACCAACACCCCACCGTCAAGCACCCTACTTTCAGGATCTTGGCCACGTAGCTAGCCAGACTCTCCGTACGTCAAACCCCCCCCCCCCTTTCCCCCACCGCCGACGACATCGACACCCCCTTCCACCGCCCAGGCCCCTGCCGCTACCTTATTGAGCGGCGTTGCGCCATTTCTCACACGGACTGTTTGCTAACTTCACTTTACCTCCACAGCTCGTCAACCGGTTTCCTCCAACGGGCCTCCCAGGACACCCACGGTTCCTTCAACCCCACACGACAACACAAGTCCCAGTTCACTTCGTGTCATCAACCCCCAACCTCAATCAGCCCATCATGTCTGTTGAAGCTGCCACCGCCCAAATGGCCACTACCACCCTCAACGAGCCCACCCCCGCTGCCGAGGGTCCCACCGTCGGCGCCGGCGGCGACAAGCCGATCAACGCTGCCCAGAACGAGGCCGTGATCGCCAGCGCCGCTGAGGGCAGGAGACTGTACATCGGAAACCTCGCTTACGCGACCACCGAGGGAGAATTGAAGGAGTTCTTCAAGGAGTACCTTGTGTAAGCGGGCGCAAAGTTCTGGGCATGACACAGCGGTCCAGAAAGCTGACTGGCATCTTCCAGCGAGACCACCTCCATCCCGACCAACCCGCGCACCACCCGCCCCGTCGGCTACGCTTTTGTTGACGTCTCCACCCCGTCCGAGGCCGACCGCGCCATCAATGAGTTGAACGGCAAGAGCATCTTGGACCGCAAGGTGTCCGTGCAGCTGGCGCGCAAGCCGGAGCCCGCTGCCGAAGACGCTGAGGGCGGTGAGGGCCAGGCCCGCCGTCGTTCTTCCACTCGCGGCCGTGGCCGTGGTGGTCGTGGCCGCGGCGGTCGCACCCGGTCTGGCCGCACCAAGAAGGGCGCTAACGGCGAGACTGTTGAGGGTGCTGACGGCCAGGCCGCCCCTCTCACCGCGACCACCAACGAGGCTCCCACTGGTGAGGTCGGCGAGGACGGCGCGGCCGGCAAGAACGCCGCCCGTCAGCCCCGCAAGCAGCGCGGTCCTCCCGAGGACGGCGTCGCCAGCAAGACAAAGATCATGGTCGCCAACCTGCCCTACGACCTTCGCGAGGAAAAGGTGAGCTTTACCCCTGACACTGAAGCCTGACACAAGACATGCTAATACCATCTCCAGCTCCTCGAGATCTTCGCCGACTACTCGCCCACCTCCGCCAAGATCGCCCTGCGCCCCATCCCCAAGTTCATGGTCCGCAAGCTCCAGGCCCGCAACGAGCCCCGCAAGGGCCGCGGCTTTGGCTTCGTCACGCTCTCTAGCGAGGAGCTGCAGCAGAAGGCGTGCTCCGACATGAACGGCAAGGAGATTGAGGGCCGCGAGATCGCTGTTAAGGTCGCGATCGACAGCCCCGGCAAGGAGGACGAGGACCCGAACGAGACGTCCGAGGCCAAGCCCGACGTCAACGGCACCCCGTCCACCGCCGAAAGCACCGCCAACACGGCCGCCGCTGTCGCGACCTAAGCGGCTCATCGCCTCATCAACCCCGAGTGCACCCCAGCAGCGCGGCCGACCCTGCTACGTCGCGCCCCCGTTCGTTTCGAGAAGAACCCATGCGTTTCCAAATTTATCATGCGGGAACCACCGCTAGCAAAAGATTCGAGAAAGCACACAACCCACGTGCGGTGGTGAATTTGAATGGGAGAGAAGACAAGTTCCTCAGCAGAAAACCCGTTCCCTCACGACTCCGGAAGGGGGCGCGGAGCCATCTAGCTGCGTTTCACTACGTAGTCATTTTGACATTCTGCTAGCTGTATCTTGTGAATGTAATTTTATTGGCCAAACATTAATGTCCCAACCGTGCGAATGTTGGTGTCCTGTCTCATTTTTGCCTGGTAGACGAGGTCCTATAGCGAACGCGCAAGCACGTCAGGATCCCAAATTTGCTCCTCGCCAACAATGACAAAGTGTCCTCCGGGTATCTTAGTGTGCTGCCTATAACATTAGCTCTCGAGCAGCATCACATACCGGCTCACCGGGTACTGAATCATCTGATTAAATCCCGGATATGCGAGAGTTCGACTGTTCCTGGGGGACGGAGCTCTCTACGGCTCAGCGGTGATTGCCGAGGCAAGCCGATCTCGCAAGCCCGCCCTCTTCGACCACACTTTGTCCCGACATCACCACCAGCTCCTTATTCCCCCCCCCCCCCCGGTTCCCACGCGCCAGAATATAACGCAACCATGTCAGGCCTACGGATCCTCGTTCCCGTCAAGCGGGTCATTGATTATGCCGTGCGCCACTCCCTTCCCTTCGCGAACCTCGAAAATCCCCCAAACTAACATCCTCTCCTCCAGGTCAAACCCCGCGTCAACAAGGCCCAAACGGCCGTCGAGACGACCGGCGTCAAGCACAGCATGAACCCTTTCGACGAGCTCTCGATCGAAGAAGCCGTGCGTCTGCGCGAACGCAAAGCCACCCCCGTCGAAGATATCCTAGCCTTTAGCGCAGGGCCCGCCAAGAGCGCCGACGTCCTCCGCACCGCCATGGCCATGGGTGCGGACCGCGGCCTGCACGTCGTGGAAGAAAAGCAGGAGATTGAGCCCCTCGGCGTTGCGAAGCTGCTCAAGAAGGTCGTCGAGGACGAGAAGCGGAATCTGGTTATACTGGGGAAGCAGAGCATTGACGATGACGCCGGGCAGACAGGGCAGATGCTTGCAGGGCTGCTGAACTGGTCGCAGGCGACGCAGGCATCGAAGCTGCAAATCGATGGCGAGACGTGCACGGTGACGCGGGAGGTGGACGGCGGGGTGGAGACTCTGCAGGCGAAGCTGCCGATGGTGGTGACGACGGATCTGCGGCTGAACGAGCCGCGGTATGCGAGCCTGCCGAACATCATGAAGGCGAAGAAGAAACCGTTGGAGAGGAAGAATCTGGCGGATTTCGGCGTTGATACGAAGGGCAGATTGGAGACGCAGAAGGTGATTGAGCCGCCGCCGCGACAGGGGGGCGGGAAGGTTGAGAACGTGGATGGGCTGATTGGGAAGCTGAAGGAGCTCGGGGCGCTTTAAATTTGGGGAGACCACGGGTTAGAGGGCTGGGAGGTTTGTATAAAATGCGGTTCACCAATGCTGGGTCGGGCGCTCGCGGGAATGGTGTCTCGCGTGGATTGTGGGTCCCGCCTCTTGCCTAATTGGAGGAGCGGCTGCCTGAGGAGGCAAGACGGTAGGAGGTAGGCTCCGGGGGCGGTCCGCTGTGCGACCTCCCGGATGTGTTTTCTTGACGTCTTTCTCCTCTGTTCCTTTCTGCTCCCCGGATGCTGTCGGCACATGCGCGCTTGACACATCACGTGCACCGTCTCGCACTTTTCAACTGCTATTTTCCTGCACTGCATATCCTCCGGAAGCAATCGTGTTGTATTCACTTCACTTCATCATCTTCAGGAGGCAACATACACTTCGCGGAACCGAGCTCCGATCCGCCCTCATCTTCACCCACGGCCCTGACTCACAAACCGAGTTTCCAACGCTTCCATTCGACAAACCCACCCTCTTCCACTGCCACTGCCACCACTCAAAAAATCATACAAACACTTGCTAGCCACCGAAGCACAGGAACGCCAACCTAGCTAACTCGGCAAAGCCCGCGCACAGGATACCCCGAATCCGAACCCGGGGATCGTCACCATGGCCACAATCGATGGGCTCACCCCGGCGCAGTGCTTCCCTCTCGCCCTCGGCGTCAAAGTCGGCGATATAATCTTGATCGAGCGCTTGCCAGTCGCCGCCGAGGACTCAACGTCGGATGACAGTGATGAGGATGCGAGAGATTGGGAGAACGGCGAGGAAAGTGACGGTGATGAGAGTATGGAGGAGAATGGGGAGGATGGCCGAGAGGGCGAGGGTGATGGTGGCGACAGTATGGGCGCGGTTGGCACTTCTCATCAGGCGGTCGAGGCAAGCGGTGGCGGCAAGGAGGCAGATGCTGATGTCGCTGAGGGCAGAGGTGAGCAGCGCGAAGAGCTTCACTCGGGCACTGCTGACATGGAGGTCGAAGTCGACGGCAACGGAGACTCTGCGGAGGAAGATGGCGAGGCGGAAGTCGAGGAAGACGGCGAGCAGGGCGAATACGATGATGATGGCGAGGCAGGCGACGATGTCGATGTCGAGCCCGAAAACGAGCAAGCTTACCCATGTGAAGAGGGTCCGACCTACAGCGTCTACGCCGTGACGCAAATCATCCGCAACGGCCCCGACACCAAAATCACGGACTTGCACCTCCTGCCCCTGAGCTACGAAAACAAGCCTGGCGACCTGGTCGGCGGCGCAACCTTCACTATCTACGGGGCCGATACTATCCACACCTCCTCCACGTCCCTCGACCCGACCTACAGCCTTCTCAGCGTCCTCGCTGCCCTCCACGGCCCAACCCTCAACCTCTACCCTAACCCCAGCACCGACATCCTCAAACGCCACCTCTTCCACTCCCGCTGCCCGGCCCACTGCCATCAGGGCCACCTCACCACCCCTGACCAACTCCAAACTCTACTAACCACCGCCCTCCCGCCCACCGACCCCGCCCAGCCCTGGCGCACCCTGTGCCCATCCTGCATGGGCCTCACCCTGACCCTGGACCACTTCCACTTACACATGACCTTCCTGGGCGACTTCGCCGAGGCCTTCGATCTCACAGAACGCATCAACGCCCGCCGCCGCACGCTCGGCTACCGCTTCCTCCAATTCGACGAGCGTGAATGGGGCTTCCGCTTCGACGACATGGGGGACGACGACAACGGCGACGGTGGCGACTGGGGTGTTGGGAACGGCGACGCCAATGCGCGGGCTGCTTTCCAGCCCTGGGCCGAGGCGGACGATGCCAACCCGCCCGCTGTCACACGGCCCGCGAGCGAGGAGACGATCGCCGCGCTGCCAACTCTTAAGTATGGCGAGGTTGTCGGCGAGCGCAGGGACGTGCAGTGCTCTGTGTGTTTGGACTTTTTTTCGGCGGAGGACGACGTTACGCAGCTGCCGTGCGGGCATCTGTACTGTGCGTCGGGATGTGTGGCGCAGTGGCTAAGGGAGTTCGATAACTGCCCCGCTTGTCGCGCGAAGGTTGGGGATCGGACAGAGGACGAGGACGAGGACGAGGACGACGAGGGTCCGGAGTTTCGATGAGGACCCGGAGAACGACGAGGATGATTCTGAGTTCGAGAATATCGACGGGTAGGATGACCAAGGAGAAAACCAAGAAAGAGCGCAGATTCTTGGCCCAGCGCACTTCACTTCCTTGCGCCGGCGGACAACTACGAGCTTTCCGAGCGGACCATAGCGCGTGGCGATGAGCAAGTTGGGTGGTCAGTGCCCTGCACCGCCTGGCTCTACAGCCAGCACACCATACATCCCTCCCGACGTCCCCCTCCCAAACAACGGCAGCTTACACCACTACGACCGCAACGACGACGAAGAAGGCTACGAAAGCGGATGTAGTTACTGAGACATCATGTTTTCTGGGTTTCGCGCGCGGGCTTCAGGGCCGTGAGGATTGCTAGGCTGGGGGCGTTTTGGTACTTTACGGTCAACATCCACTACGCACGGGGGTTTGCAATGCAATTTCTTGGGCTAGCGAGCTTTGGAACGTGCTTGCGCTTGGTGAGAAGGGGTGGTCGAAAGAGTCTCTGCGTTGGAGTTACTGTGCTTTTTCGTTTGTCTTTTTGTGTTTAGCTCAGTCATGAATTGGTGCAATCCAGCGTGGAGCTGCTCATAGAAGGATCAAGGAAAGGTCCTGGTCGCCCATACGCATGTGGTGTCTCTCATTTGAGGGCTTTCGAACGATGCAGAATCGATTTTCGCTCTGCGCGCTGCCTCATGACTCAATTTCAAGTGAAGTAGGAAGGCGCTAACCCACATGCCCTCTATCCGACCTTGTCCGTTGAACGCCGTCCTTCCCATTCCCCCATCATTCCCAGTCATTCTCACTCCCCTTTTCCCTACTCACCCCCTTTCTGAGCGTTCCCATCCCAAGTTCCCACCTACGCAGTAAGCGCACTGCTCACCCCCAAGACACCCATCCCGACAAACGCGCCGACAAAGCACAAATGCCGACTATGCGTCAGCTCCAGCGCCTCACTGAACAGCTGCAACGCAACGCTAGCCATGATCCCCGCCGTCAGCGCAAACATGGCGCCATATACCCCCTCGCTCGGGGCCCAATCTCCCTCGCCCGCGAGCTTCAGCCACAGCGCCGCGACGCCCGCGCCCAGCGGCTGGCTGAGCCCGCCGAGCACGAAGCTAGTAGCCATGGCTTTGGGGCGGGAGTTGAGGGCAAGGTAGAGTGGGAGGGCCATGGCGAAGCCCTCGGTGATGTTATGGATGAAGAGGGCGAGGAAGACGGCGATGCCGAGGGTCGGGTTGGCGTGGTTGGTGGCGTAGGTGATGAAACCTTCGGGAAGCTTGTGCAGGGCGATAGCGAGGGAGGTTTGGAGGCCGATGGAGAGGAAGGCGTTGGTGGGGACGTGGTGGTGATGATTGGGCGGGGCGGCAGCGGAAGCGGTGGTGGAGATGCGGCGGAGTGGTGAGGTCGAGGTTCGTTTTGAAAGGTCGCCTGGAGCTGTGGGGGTAGTGTCGGAGGCTGAGGTATTGGGATCGGGGGCTTGGGGGTCATTGTGTTCGTGGGTCATAAAGTAGCGACTGGGTGTTTGCGGTAGGGTGCTGGGTTGCTTTTGAGGCGATTCTGCAATGTTTTGAAGTAACGGTGTTGACTCGCTCAGCGGCATCGCTGTTGTGGTCGCGCTCTTCACCATCGGTGGCTTGGCCGGGCTAGTCGCGCGCATGGAGCCGATGGATTTGTAACCTCCTCGGGCACTGACGTTCTTGAAGCACTCTTGGCCGCACGGGTCACTAAAGCCGTAGCATGGCCCACCGTCGTCGCAAACCCGGGAGTTGCCTGTGGTCAAAGACGTGAGAGTGCTAGTCACACGCGCATGGAGGGAAGGTCTCCTGGATATTGGTTGTGGCGGCAGCTCGTGAATGCTTGACGCCTCGCTGGTCTCAGAGCCACTGTTCTGGAGATGATTGTCACCTAGCTGACGGGACGAGCGGGAAGAATGCAAAGTCGGCAGCCCTCGGATGCTACCGTTTTGCTGCATCTGGTGTGAATTTGATTGCACCTTGGGCTTCGTGTTTGAATGGTGATGTCCGTGGCTGTGGCCGTGGCCGTGGTCGCCGTGATCGCCATGATCGTGAACATCGTGGTTTCCATGATCGTGATGTTCATGGTCGAGGTCGCCGTCCTCCTTCCCATGCTCTTCATCATGAGCATGATCGCAGTCCACGACGTGCGAGGGCATGAATCGGTGCATGATGCGCGATAAAACCTGAATGCCAACAACGCCACCAATGAAGCAGGCAATCAACAACCATGAGGCCTGCTTGGGCGAGAACCCGCCGTCTATCAATGAGCCTTTGGCGGATGGCAGCATACTATACAAGGACGAGAACAACTGGGAGGTTCGTCAGCATTCGGAAAGTATGTATAAGAGACAAGCGCTGCGGAGGCCATACCATGACCCCGAAACTCAAACTCAAAGAGCTTGATAAGAAGGTGTCGCTGTCTTGGATGCGAAAGTCCTTCTTGCCGGGAAACAATCGAACAATAATATCCACGCATATCACAGATGCGCCCAGAATGCATGCTACGGCCAGGTCAGCGCTTTGTGCTCTTCATCGATGTTGATCGGCTCAACGCACCTAAGCCGCTCAAGCAGGTCATGATCCACCCGCGCTCATCGTTGGAGAGAGGCATGGCGGGCAAATGTTGGTCTATCGATGGGCTCCACAGGTTTGATGTCGCGGAAGGGATTCGTGATAGTTTTATCTCAGCTTCCAGACCAGTTTTCGTCGCCGTTTTTCGAGTCCTTCTCAACGCGCGACGCCACTTCCGGAGCGGCCGGGCTGATTCCGTGATATCGCGGCCTCCAGAGCAGCCGCGCGAGTTATTGATTGAATCGGTTCCGGATGATCAAGATTCCAAGTAGAAGAGATGGAGATATCAACAGGCTCGTCGGTGTGGCAGGACATGATGATGACCTTCGTCGCCTCTGCCGTGGTGCAGCCGTTGCGGCAAGCGCGCGGGCCGACAAGTCGTCGAAGTGCCATCAATGTTCTTTTTCTCGATACACCTTCCTCTTTCGCAATGACATGTGCCTGCGGGAGCTGCGCTGTGTGACGTCGGACGCAGCGTGGGGCGAGCATGGATTTCACATGTCTTCGTCACTTTCTGGTACTACGATCTACTCCACCTTGATCGCGACTCCGCGCTGATACTTCCTACATTTGTTGCCTCTGTGCTCGGACCTGGATCCTTGGCAACAATCGAAACGTCAATTATGGCTCAACAACAACAAGCAGACAAACTGGTCCAGCGACCGCTCTATGGTGCGAACATCTGCACACATTCAGAATCAAAACATGCCATGCTGATCGTCTCGTGAACAGCCTTTGACCTCCCTGAGGAGCTTTTATATTCCCTCCAAATCAAAGATCAGCATGCCCCCGCATCGGATTCGTCAGAAGATGCCGCGACCCCAGGTGTAACTTCAACAGAGGATGATTCGAACAAGCAAGACGGCCCAGCATCCGCAACCTCATGTGCTCTTTGCGGGCTCACTTTCCCAACCCTGTTGGAGCAGAGGGGTCATGTAAGATCCGATCTGCATGGGTATAATACCAAGTTGAAGATGCGGGGAAAGAAGGCTGTCGATGAGACGGAATTCGAGCGTCTAGTTGGACAGCTGGACGAGAGCATATCGGGGTCGGAGTCTTCGAGCTCGTCAGAATCGGACGATGGCGGTGGTGGTGCGGGAAAGCAGAAGGATTCCACACTGAGCGCGCTTTTGAAGAGGCAGGCGAAAGTCACGGACGGAGATGCTGAGGATGCGCCCGCGAGGAAGAGAAAACGAGGCGCAGGCAAGGCGCCGCTATTGTGGTTCACTTCGTCGAAGCTGCCTTCCAACAACCATCTTGGGATATATCGCGCCATATTCTCAAACGAAGAGCAAGGGGTGGAGGATCACCTGGTTAATGCCTTGCAGCGCAAGCAACTTGCACCCAAGCCTCCACCAGTGCAGAAGAAGCCAAAGTCGGAGGACGAAGAGGACGGTGGAGTCGGGCTTCCCGAGTCGATGAAGCCCAAGGGTACGAGCGCTGAGGGTCCTCACTACTTCTTTTGCATGATTGGAGGAGGCCACTTTGCTGCCATGATCATTTCCCTTACGCCGAAGAAGACGAGGAAATCCGGCGTTGAGGATCGATCCGCAACCGTCGTTGCGCACAAAACTTTCCATAGATATACTACCAGGAGGAAGCAGGGAGGGGCACAAAGTGCAAACGACAACTCCAAGGGCGCCGCCAACTCGGCTGGTTCGAGCATACGACGCTACAACGAGACTGCATTGATACAAGAAGTGCGGGATCTACTCTTGGAATGGAAGCATCTGATCGACACCTCCGATTTGCTGTTCGTCAGAGCAAGTGGGAGCACCAACCGCCGTACCCTCTTCGGCCCCTACGAGGATCAAGTCCTCAGCATCAAAGACGAGCGCCTGCGCGGCTTCCCCTTCAACACCCGCCGCGCCACCCAATCCGAACTCATGCGTGCCTTCATCGAACTTACCCGTGTAAAGGTAAACGTCGTCGACGAGGAAGCCTTAGCCCGACAAACAGAAGAAGCAGCCACAGCCGCAACCGCGAAAGCCGAAGCTGCCGCCTCCAAACCCGCCCCGACCCCGACCAAGCCCCCGAAACCCACCAAAAAGCAAGAAGAAGCGGCGCACCACACGACCCAGCTCACAGCCCTAATACGCCGCTCCAAAGCCCCTGCCCTCCTCACCTACCTCCGCACCAACGACCTTCCAGCATCCTTCCGCTTCCAACCCCAGGAGTCCCATCACCACGCTCCGACCCCCCTGCACCTCGCCGCAGCCTCCAACGCTCCCGCCTGCGTTTCCGCGTTGCTAGTCAAAGCTCGCGCCGACCCCGCCGTCACGAACGCCGAGGGCAAAACGCCTTTCGCCACCGCCGGCGACCGGCCCACGCGCGACGCGTTCCGGCTCGCGCGCGCGGAGCTAGGCGAGGAAGCCGCCAACTGGGAAACCGCAGGCGTGCCGGCCGCTCTATCGGGCGAAGAAGCTGCGTCTCGCGCGCTGCGCGAGAAGCAAGACGCAGCAGCCGAATCCGAAGTTGAACGCAAGCGGCGCGAGGGCGAGATGGAGCGGTTGCGCTCTGAAGAAGCACGGCGCAAGGAGGAAGGGAAGGAAAAGGTGTACGGGAAGGGGAGGGTGGTGGATAAGGGGCGGTTGACGGCGGAGGAGAGGAGGGAGGAGGAGGGGAGGGGGATGAGCGAGGATGTCAAAAGGCGTATGGAGCGGGAGAAGAGGGCTAGGGCGGCGGAGGAGAGGATGAAGCGGTTGCAGGGGGGCGGTGGGTGACTCGCTTGGGGCGGAGGTGGGGTGGCGGTTGCGGGACTCGTGTGTATACTCTTCGGGCGGCAATGGATGGCGGCGCGTCGTTGAGTTGTGCTGGGTACCCTCGCGAGAGTGTCCCGCGGTGCAAGATGTCCCATGGCATCGATGCACTTTTCTTGGAAGGGTGCACGAGGCTCCGGGCTGACATGTACCATACCTTGGCTCGTTTCATGAAAGCCGACGCAGCATTGATGAGGCGAGAAATGTATAACACGAGTTACAGAGCTGGTGTTCTTCTCATTACACATTCTCCCTGCGTTGCCCCCTCTTCAGCACGCCACCAGGTAGTGTGGAGATGGCGTTTCATTGGGGAACTTCGCCGTCACAACTCTAGCACCAGCCAACTTGGCTGATGCGATTTTCACCGGCCGCGTTCGAACATCACAGGAGCTGGTCGGATGCCCTTGGAGGGACGCAATGCGCCGAAGATCGGATTTGTCTAATGCCTCAACAGAGGTAAGGTATACACGTCCGGTCGTTGAGACATCCCATGACGTCTGCAAGCAAGGCAGTGGCTTATGCTGCAGTAGCAATACACCTGACTTGGAGTGAAAAAATCACTCATCAGACTTGGAGTAATAGCGAGTCGGATCCCAAGACCTACGCTCGATACGGTCAATCAAAACATTAACGACCATCATACGCGCATCCACCTTCAACCCCCGAAAAGCCAAAGGTGAGACTCAAGGAACCAAACCCCCCACACCCCGGCCAGCCCAAAACACCCATCAACCCCACGCGTTCCCAAGACCGAAACAGCCCCATCAGCTCCTCATCTCGGCAAAAATATACGGGAAGATCACCACGCACGCCTTCCCCAGCACGCCCACACTCTTGACGCCCCTCCACGGCATCCCGAGCCACTCCCCACCCTCCACGATAAAAACCCACATCGCCAACACCGCCACCGCGAAGAAATGGTAGACCAATACGAGCGGTTGCCGGATGATGCCCGCCAGCAGTCCGACGGGCCCGTCGATGCAGTTCCCGCCGAGCTGGAAGTAGCGGAAGCAGCCGGTCTGCAGGGCTTTGAGCTGCGGGTCGTCGGCGGAGAAGAGGGCGTAGAGCGCTTGGGCGAGGATGTTGATGACGGAGGTGATGTCTTTGCGGCGCCAGTGGAAGGTTCGCAGCTGGCGGCGGAGGAGGGTGTGGTTTGCTAGGTCGGGGACGATGGAGG
The DNA here is from genome assembly GCA_004216415.1 of Aeminium ludgeri. Classification (NCBI taxonomy): domain Eukaryota; kingdom Fungi; phylum Ascomycota; class Dothideomycetes; order Mycosphaerellales; family Aeminiaceae; genus Aeminium; species Aeminium ludgeri. The sequence continues at coordinate 259,572 of SGQK01000018.1, forward strand.
GGTGGAGGAGTGTGGAGAGGAGGACGGCGTCGTTGAAGGCGACGGTCATGCCGCCGCCGGTGAGGGGGTGGCGCATGTTCATTGCGTCGCCGAGGAGGATAAGGCCTGGGGTCCGGTTTGTGGTAGGCGGGAGGAAGGAGTTGGGCATGGAGCGGAGGGCGTTGGAGTCGAGGGCGGCGGCGAAGGAGGGGCGGACGGCGGCAGGGAGGTTCGGGAGGACGACGTTGCGCAGGTGCGATTTGATGCCGCCGTTGGCTAGCGAGGCGGAGGGCGTGCCCTCGCGGACGTCGATTAGCGCGCGGGTCTCGTGCGTGCCGATTTGGTAAAGCAAGACGGGGCCGCCGTCGGCGAGGACCACGTGGCCGTGGTTGGGCATGGGGAGGGGGCAGTCGTGGAGCTCAAGGCCCCAGAATTTGGAGCGCGCGACAGGAGCCGTGGGGTGGACTTCTTTGCGAAATTTGCTGGCGTAGCCGTCCGCGACGATGGTGAGGGCGCCGAAGAAGGCGTCCGGGGCGCCCTGCACCGTCGCGCGCACGCCGAGGATTTGGTTCGTCCAAGTACCGCGCACGAGGTCCGTCGCCGTCGCTTCCACGACGCTGACGTGCGGATTCTGCATGACCTTCTCGCGCAGGCGCTGGATAAAGCGGCCATGGTGGAAGGAGCGGCCTTCGGGTCTTTTCCTCTTGGTCCCGCGCATTGCGTCCGTCTTGGTTTCCGCCGCATCCTCTTCCGCGCGCGCATTGGCAGGGTACGAAATCTGCACTTCCTCGCCATAGAATATGACATCGTAGCCGTAAACCTTCACTGCGTCGATCTCCTCCAAGCAGTCTCGGAGCCCCAATTTCTCCAGCGCCTGCACTCCACCGGGCTGAAGTAGCTCGCCCACAATGCGGTCCGGCTCTTTCAGCGATCGTTCGAGCAGGATGACGCTGCGGCCTTGATTGCCCAGGGCGACGGCTATGGCGCAGCCGAGAATGCCGGCGCCCACGATGACAACGTCGGCCTCATGGTGGTGGTCGCGCGCTTGTCTGGTCTTTTCGTCCAGATAAGCGGGGGGACAGGGTTCGAGTGCGGTCATGGACATGGTCGCGGTTCAGCGGTGGTGGAGCGAGGGTGTGTTGCACAAGGCGGCAGAGGAGGTGAGGTTCAATGATGGCGGCGGCGGCGGCGGCGGGAGGCAGTGTCAGGTCGCGTGGCCCAACGTTTATTAACGCCATCGGGTGGAAGTCGATGTCCATGTCGAACCACTTTTCCGCGCGATCGGCCGTCTCCTTCAGGGTCCGGTCGTTGACGCCACACCCCGTTGTGGCGCAAGCAATCGCTTTCATGTGACCGACGTCGGAGATGCCCGCCAGCCCGCGCCCTCTTGCGACACTCTACCACCTATCTCCTCGACGTCCACCTGGCTTCAGGCGACCTCCTACACATGTGTATATCGCGCCAGGGCGCTGCGGCAGGGCCTAACGACAATCCCGCAAGCCCCTCAAGCAATCCCTATCGTCAAATCCACCTCTACAAATATGCCCAGCCGCAAGCACAAGCAGAAGAGGAGGGTATTCAACTACAGCACCAAGACTTCGAGATGCGAACGCAACGCCATCCAGCCCTGAACAGTACAAGCCATCCACACACGAAATACCATTTGAACCCTTTGGCAACCAACAAGCCCAGCCATCACCCCGAACCCTCCCTTCCCCTCAAGTCCAACCACAACACCCACCCCCCCCCCATCCCCTGATCCCCACCAACCCCAATACACACCCAACCCCACCACCCAGCCCCCAAACGCAGCGCAGCCTTGCAATCCCCGCCCCCCCCCCCCCCTTCCACTCCCACGCGCCACAACCCAACATCCACGCACCCGCGAACCCGGACGCAGCACGCAGCACACGGCCCGCGCTCGACTATCCCCCCTTCCCCTTGCGTCGTTCCCGGATTTACCACCTCGTCTCCCACCCCTTGTCCCCACACGCGCATCCACGGCCCCACAGAGCACACCGTAGATACCTCCCTTTGCGGGCCTTGCCGACCCCTCCCCTCCCACACGCGCGGGCGGGCGGGAGGGCGGGCGCGGTGGAACGCCGCGCGCACGCGCGCCGTGGGTGCAGCGTGCAGGCAGCGCGATGCAGGTCATCTCCACGCGCGGCTTGCACACGCTCGCACGGCCTGGAGAGGGGGGCGCTTAAAGGGTGCTCATGCGTCGTGCAGGGCGCTGCTGCGGTGTTTCGTGGGAATAGATGCAAGAAAGCAGCGACATGTCGTGCACGCATGGTGCGCGGTTCGGAGGAAATGTGAAGTGCGGTGGATGGGTGGTATATCTGAGGTGAGTTGAAGTACTTAGGCTTGGAGGAGAGGGTTTGAGGGTTGGATGAAATTTATATGGGAGAAGTTGAGATGACGCCGGGTAGGTAAATGTAGACAGCCGCCGAAAAAATCGTTGATTCCGCCCTCAGAGATCCTCGCGAGATCTTTCACACAAATCTTTTACGGAGGTCCCATGCCTTCCTGTCCGTCTGTCGCCCGTACCCATCGGAGAAAAAAATTTGGGCCCAGACTCTACTCCCCCCTCCGCCGCCTCTTGTCCCGTTTGCGCGATTTCCCGCGCGGGCTCGCGGGCTCGTCGTCGCTGTCGTCGCCGTCTTCGTCGGAGCCAGAGCTGGATTCCTTTCTGGTCTTGCCTTTGCCTTTTCTGTTGCGCCGGGGAGCCAGGGGCCGGTGGTCAGTCGATGTCCTCGTTTGGGTGAGTGCGTGGGAGTTGAAAGGTGGTATCGTTGGCGGGAGGAGTATTAAAGCGGTAGGGAGCCCAGGCCGGACAGGGTGCTGTCGTCCTCATACCGGTGGTGGGGGAGACTTCGTGCAGACAAAGGAAACGCGTAAAAGCACAACAGAACAATCTCACCTCGCATCGCTCCCCTTCTTGACGCCGACATTGAGCCCCTGGCGCCTCAGCGCCTTGAGCAGCGCGCTACTGGCGCGCATGCCGGGGAAGTCCTTGGCGGTGTAGACGACGAAGACGTTGGTTCTGGCGGTCGCGACGCTGCCGTGGACGGCACCGGGCAGCATCCTTGTCGGGTCGACACGCAGGAGCTTGAAGCGCAGGCAAAAATTGCCCGGCGCGCGGCAGCTGAGGTCAGGGAAGACGAAGAAGGTGCCTGCGACGCCGTGCTCGTCTTTGGCCGGGTAAGGCGACGCGACGAGTGTGCCCATGAGGCGGCGCGTAGAGGGCACGTCGGGGTGGTTTGAGGCGACTTCGGTCTCGTCGTCGGTGCCGTGCTCATTGAGCAGAGTACAGTGCAGAGCCAGCATGGCGGCGTGGTCGGCGGCCGGGGCACCGGTGGCGGGCTCGGTGATTTTGAGCTCGAGGACGGGAGGGGGGTCGATCACGCGGCGGTCACGCTCGCCGAAGCCGCAAGCGCGGGCGGCGACGGGTTGTTGGCGGATGCTGAGCTCGTAGTTGAAGGGGGGTGGCTGGGAGTTGGCGGGCTGGGGAGGTGGGTAAGAGGTTTGAGGGGCGACTGAAGTGCGTGGAGAAGGCTCGCCGGAGCTGCCGTAACTGCTCGGGGCGTAGGATCGGGCGGTGGTGGCGGGGCTGGGTTGGGATTGGCCTGGTTCCGAGGTCATCGAAGAGAAGCGCATTTGAGGTTGAGGATGGAATGGGGGTCGTGGCTGTTGCATTGCGGATGACGGGTTGCGGGTTTGCATGGGAGGTCTATCCATGTAATGTGGCTGTCTTTGGGGCGAGGGTTGCTGAGTCTGAGTCTGATGCTGCATGGCCCGGGGATCGGTAGGGGAATATCCTACAGCTCCAGGCGGGGAGCGATATGCGGGACGAGGCTCGTGCGGCGGCTGCACAAAGGGAGGAGGCGCCGGCTGACGCTGAGGTTGCGGTGTCGGCCCCCTCGCAGGTTCAATGTCGTTCGACAGCAGGTGTGTGATGGGCAGGGCCCGCCTCTGGCTCTGACTTTGAGGACGGCTCGGTTCCCGCGGCGGTGAGGAGCGCATGGGCGGCAGCGACATTGGAGGCAGGCCTCGATTATCGTAACGCACGTCCGGGCGGGGCGGAGGATCCTGGATGGGAGGGAGGGTGAAGTCCTGACGTGAGCGATAGTCGGGCGGATGTGGGTGGGGCTGGCCTGGGAAGCCGGGCTGTCGCTGGACTCGGGCCATGGTGTCGGCGTGGCTGCTTAAGAACGGCGGCTGAGATGGCGACGGGCGCCGTTCCTGCGACATAAGTCTCCCTTTTGCGTCTGGTCTTTCCGTACAGTCCAACGACGCTCGATCCTCGGCCTGGTCGCGCAGACTCTCCGACGGTGGTCCTGTCGTCGGCGTCCACGTGCGGCGGTTCGCGATCGCGCAGTGAGACGACGAGCACCGTGGTGACGTGACGGCAAGCGAATAGGTATCCGGTGGTGGTCCGGTCCCGTGATCAAAAAGTATTGGGATATTCGCCACCGACACTCGGGGGCAGGCTTCTCATCAGCAGCAGCGGGCGGGTCGAGGTCAACGAGGGCACATGCTGAGGAAGGAGCGGGATGGTGGCGTTGGGCGGGCGGGCGGGCGGACCTTGGCTTCCCAATCGCCTCATGCAGGAGGAAAGATTCCGAGATCTGGCTGCCGTGTCGCACGCTGCGGGTGGGTGCGACAACGCACGACGGGCCAGGCAAAGCGCGGCTGGGGGGGTTGAAGGGGGGTTTAAGGTACTGTAGCGGGTGGAGATGGTGCGAATGGGGCAGTCCAAGGGGGGCTGCGGCGCGGACGTAGCGGAGAAGACGGGGAAAGGGGAGGGGGGAAAAGGGGGATGGAGATGGGGCGAGAAGAAGTAAGTAGTATGTAGGTCTGCGAGGTATGTAGGAGAAGAGCGCCCGAGGTGGTACTAGGATGGCGGGCGACGGTACAGATGTAGCCGTATGTATGCACGTTTGAGTCGATTAGGCCGGCCATGGGGGGGCGTCGGGTAGGTAGGGTGTTTGGACGGGGAGAGGGGCGATGCGCGCTCTTTTTCCCCCCCTCCGACGCCGCCGCCGCCGCCGCCGACCCGCGACCCCCATGGCCTGCCTCGCCTGCCCTGTGCCCTCCCTGCTCCTCCCCCGCCCACCTCTTCTTAGCTCGCCCATGTCGCCGGGCCCTCTCTCGCGCGCGCGCGCGCGCAAGACCGGGAACGAATGGGGTCTCGTTGTCGGGCGCGACGGCGCGACGCGAGCCCGCCGTCACGATGGGCCTTGCATGCGCTCGCCTGCCGGACGACGAGTTCGGGTGCGTCTCGTTCATGCTGGAAGGCCAGAAGTCCGACGCACGCGAGACAAGCTGCCTCCAATCCACCCGCCCACCCTACTGCAGCACTGTGGGTGCTTCCCTTTTGGCCTCAAACAGCCCCGACGTGTACAGGAATAAATATCCATCTGTCGTGGATCCATACCCTACCTGACCTACTTCGCGCCCTCGCCTACCTCGCTACTTCCTACATACATGATGATGGGTGGATCTCAGCTACAAATTTCAACGCACAGACTTTCCCGGAGGTACAGCACGGTAGCACCATTCCGACTTTCTCACCCCCTCGTGCGACCACTCGATGCACATGGGACTCTCTACCGGGAGAGGTGCGTCGAGGGCTGCATCGTTTGATCCCCTTCGCGAAGGCGCCCACCCGCTGCCATGGCCGTACCACCCGCTCTTTCATGCGATGAACCCCATGATATCGCGCCGTGGCTCGGACATGGGAGTCTCCACGCCGCTTAGCGAGGTGTATCACGGAGCCCATGTCGATCCCATCCGCTCACCGCTACGACGAGGTCAGTAAAGCCGTCGCCGCCATCACACACACACACACACATACACACACACACACACACACACACACACAC